>OZ010678.1:47345353-47407853 GCA_963932185.1 Troglohyphantes excavatus
TGCTTTAAAAAGTTTTTTTTTTATATATATATTTTATTTTCTGCTTTTTAGTTATATAAACATGTATATTACCATTGATTTGTATAATTAAACCTCTTTAAATTATTTCAAGGCTGTAGCATATATTTATTCAAAAATTAATTCCACTTACTAACATGCTACATAAATTATTTAATAGTTTACCTTTATTTGATCATAACGTTAAATTACAAAAATAGAACGTAGTCATTTTTTTAAACGAGATAATTAATAACAATATTACTATTTTAATACCTTTTTAATTCTTTTGATAGATCAGAAAGAGTTACCAAACTTGATAAATGACGTAATATGCCAATCTTGATGGATGTATCAACCTTGACAAAAAAAGAGTTAAGGCTAGTTGGCTTGATTAGAGTGGTAATTTCTCATTCTCTCCATTTCTATTACTGCCTCAGTGTTACAAGGTTTCTTTCCTGTTAACTTTACGTTGTCTATTTCTTCAATTTGCAAGCCGTCTAATGATCTTACACGACTCAAAGCAACATATGCCTGTCCATCAGCAAAGAGTGCAGGTCCTAGATTAACTACCGCATAGTCTACAGTACTACCCTGCATTTTGTGCACTGTTGAGGCCCTGCTCAAAATCAACGGTAACATTCTCCTTTCAGCCGTACCATAGGAGTATTTGGCAGGAAACTGAATGGATATCGGTTCAATTTTATGTATTCCGTCTCTACCGAAATTCACATGGACTGTTGGCAAGTCAGTTTCATACATTTGTGTACGACGAAAGTGCGGCCATGTTATTTCGGTAATGAAACCAATATTACCATTGACCAATCCTTTGGATACATTTATATTGGATCGCAGCATTACCTTAGCTCCTACGAATATGTCCAGTTCTTTTGGAAGCCCGCCAGTTTTGTTGACATCATTTGGGATGACATTATCCATACTAACGTCCTCAGTTTTGTGTGGCGCATCTATCAAACGATCTTGATCCTTGATTTTATATATTTTATGATTATGTTTTTGGAAATGCTGCAGTACTAACTGGTTATGATCGCGAACTTGCTGATTAGTTGGATATATTCGAAGTGCCTTTTCAATTGCAAATTCTCCAGTCGCTTTTCCGCCGACTTTCTGCAGGAGCACGGCAAAGTGTTCTGGTTTTAGTTCGACGACTCTTAATGCATTCAAGATATTAACGAAGGTCATATCACCTTGTTGTCTCATATTTTCATTTAATTCTATTAAGGTAAATAGGCGCCACAAGTGAGTTGATGGTATCATATGTTGGGGCTGATAGAATACGATGTCCTCTTACTGGTGGAAGCTGCATCAAATCTCCAAATACTAAAATATTAAGGCCTCCGAACACATGATCACATTTCTTCAATTGTCTAAGTCGCGAGTCGACGAGTATAAATAAGAATTCGATGTATTTCCATTGCTGTCGCATAACTTTTAGAAAAATACCCGTTAACCTACATAGCTAATCTTTGGAGGAATGAGCAGGAACACTTGTCATTCGAGTTACCAAAAACGCCCTCCAATCATGTCCGGGGAAGCCCAAGGCTTGCCGCGCATCTTTTAAGCGCGCGGAACGCGTGAGCACTTAAAAGTGCCATCGAAATGTCCCAAACAACTGTTCGAAGGATCGCCTGTAAGCACCATGATCGACTTCCCAGATCAACGTAATGTCCGCCATTTTGCGTCAACTGTCCATGGTTCAAAAATACGAGGCATTCGTTCCCGATATTGATTTCCTTCGAGATAGGTACCGAACCGTCGCCAATAGCCCACTGTTCAGCTCTAGTGAGACGTTAATTAACCAAACCAAACCGCCATTTTGATTTGGCGCCAAGAAAAAAACGTCATTTTTACCTTGGCGCCAATTTTTGGAATTGGCGACAACGGGGCACCGTACACTAGGAATTTACTATAATTTTTTTAAACATATTAAAAACTTATTGTCGTTTTCTCAACGAATAAAATTATTTCATCTCTATATATCATAAAAATTAAACTAATGCAATAAACATCGCTATATGCAAATTAAATGAATAGGTAACTCACTTGTTTGTTGTTACACAAATTAATTTGTTTCCTATAAATCCTTCTACTTTTAACTCCTCCGAAGTTATAACCTATCAGAGTGTAGTAATGTGCTTTACAAAACCAAAATTGTTTAATAGCAGATAGTTCTGTCAATAATAAAATTGAAGAAGAAACTATTACCATAAACATCTATCATTTGGTTTAAAAATATTCAAAATGGCGACGGAAAGCTTTTCTGTTGAAGCAAAACCAGATCATTGCGCATAATTTTTCGCGCATTCATCTGACGTCATTTTTGTAGATTGTGGTTTCGGGTCTGGCTTTCGCCAGATTTGTCGATTTTAAAGAAAATTCATTATTAATTAGAATTAATTAGTAATTAACAATTTTATGGCTAATTATTGTATTGTCACCGGGATTACGTATGTATGCCAAGTTTCAAATTTTTATGACAATTAGAAGTGGGTTTAAATTGAGTTACAAGATTTGAGGACACATCACACCAGACAGTGTGAGTTAAATAAAAGCATGTAAAAATGAGTTCAAGCTTACTTATTCGGACAATCTTGTACTAAAACTTAATATTGATTAGCTTAAATTAATTGGTTGTACTTAACAAAGAAATATAAGTTTTTTGTTGTTAGATTCAAAATAAAATTAACTGTTTTTTATAGCAGAAAAATATTTTCGGATATTTTTGATTATTATGTATCCCATACCCCGTTAAACTAAATAAATTATATAACTTGATCATACATGAAAAAAGTCCTCACTATAAAAAATGAGTTCAAGCTTACTTATTCGGACAATCTTGTACTAAAGCTTAATTTTGATTAGCATAAAGTAATTAGTTGTACTTAACATAGAAATATTTTTTTTTGTCGTTAGATTCAAAATAAAATGAACTATTTTTTATAGCAATAAAATATTTTCGGATATTTTTGATTATTATGTATCCCACACTCCGTTAAAATAAATAAATAAATAATATAACTTGGTCAAACATGAAAAAAGTCATCATTATAAAAAATGAGTTCAAGCTTACTTATTCGAACAATCTTGTACTAAAGCTTAATATTGATTAGCATAAAGTAATTGGTTGTACTTAACAAAGAAATATAAGTTTTTTGTTGTTAGATTCAAAATAAAATTAACTGTTTTTTATAGCAGAAAAATATTTTCGGATATTTTTGATTATTATGTATCCCATACCCCGTTAAACTAAATAAATTATATAACTTGATCAAACATGAAAAAAGTCCTCACTATAAAAAATGAGTTCAAGCTTACTTATTCGGACAATCTTGTACTAAAGCTTAATATTGATTAGCATAAAGTAATTAGTTGTACTTAACATAGAAATATTTTTTTTTTGTTAGATTCAAAATAAAATGAACTATTTTTTATAGCAATAAAATATTTTCGGTTATTTTTGATTATTATGTATCCCACACTCCTTTAAAATAAATAAATAAATAATATAACTTGGTCAAACATGAAAAAAGTCATCATTATAAAAAATGAGTTCAAGCTTACTTATTCGAACAATCTTGTACTAAAGCTTAATATTGATTAGCATAAAGTAATTGGTTGTACTTAACAAAGAAATATAAGTTTTTTGTTGTTAGATTCAAAATAAAATTAACTGTTTTTTATAGCAGAAAAATATTTTCGGATATTTTTGATTATTATGTATCCCATACCCCGTTAAACTAAATAAATTATATAACTTGATCAAACATGAAAAAAGTCCTCACTATAAAAAATGAGTTCAAGCTTACTTATTCGGACAATCTTGTACTAAAGCTTAATATTGATTAGCATAAATTAATTGGTTGTACTTAACAAAGAAATATAAGTTTTTTGTTGTTAGATTCAAAATAAAATGAACTATATTTTAAAGCAATAAAATATATTCGGATATTTTTGATTATTATGTATCCCATACTGCGTTAAACTAAATAAATTATATAACTTGATCAAACATGAAAAAAGTCCTCACTATAAAAAATGAGTTCAAACTTACTTATTCAAACAATCTTGTACTAAATTATTGTATTAATTAGCATATATATTGATTAGCATAAAGTAATTAGTTGTACTTAACTTAGAAATATACTATTTTTGTCGTTAGATTCGAAATAAATGAACTATTTTTTTTAAAGCAATAAAATATTTTTGGATATTTTTGATTATTATATATCCCATACTCCGTTAAAACAAATAAATTACATTAATTATTTAATAACTTATTTGACCTTTTTTTTTATGTTTGATTAACATCCCTCTCATCAAACAAGCGAACTGCGAACAAACTTAAATTCTTTTCGCAAGCTCCTACAATATTAAATAAACCATTAAATTTAAAGGACCACTTAAATTTCATCACATTCCCCAGGGATTAGCAATATACCATCAGCGAAATATTTTCGATCGGAAACACTTAAGTAATTACCAGGCACTAGATGCGACACCGGAACCCCCAAGAGCCAGTTAGGCACCATGACATCGACAAAGAAACGTCGTAAATTCCGACGTTAGAAAAAAAACCACCGACGTTGAGCGTCGTAAATATAAATAAGCGGCCGCTGGAAAAAGGTAAATATAAATTTACGACTTAAACTGTTCCGGCTACTTTTTTAAGTTGTGTATCTTTCTAGAACGTAATGAGTTTGAAGGCGAACAACGCTTTGTTAATGGCTGATATGGAAAGTGGAAATAAATTTCCGTGAAGTGATAGGCGTGTGTGTGAAGGGGGCTTTATACAAAAGGGGATATTTTTCATTGTTCGTTTAATGAAAGTGGCTTGTTATGTCAAAGTGTGATGAAGTTCGTGAGATGTTGAGTTTGAAAGAAGTTAAGTTTAACCTTTACATGTGGGCTAGGACAGCATGTGTCCCAGAAATAATGATGGGCTTGGGATACTTTCGAACCATGGCATGGGGAAATTTTTTTAAAACACATATGGTTTGAAGTATGTTGTTTTGCGGCATAAAGGGTAATCACATCTATTCGGACAGGTTTCGTTTCGCTAAAGGTTTTTTACAGATTGTATTTGGTTGCGCTTTTTAATATTTTGACACCTGACCGCCCTACCTCGAATCTGTTTTACCCCGAACTGCCCCGAATCAGATTTTTGCAGGTGGTCTTTTGTTACGCCTTTTAGTATTTTGACAAATTAACGCCCTACCCCGAAACTGTTTTATCCCGAAAAATGTTTTTACAGGGCGTTTTTTGATACGGCTTTCAGTATTTTGACACCTGAACGCCCTACCTTGAATCTGTTTTATCCCGAATAAGGTTTTTGCAGGTCGTCTTTTGTTACGCCTTTCAGTATTTTGACAAATTAACGCCCTACCCCGAAACTGTTTTATCCCGAAAAATGTTTTTACAGGGCGTTTTTTGATACGGCTTTCAGTATTTTGACACCTGAACGCCCTACCTTGAATCTGTTTTATCCCGAATAAGGTTTTTGCAGGTCGTCTTTTGTTACGCCTTTCAGTATTTTGACAAATTAACGCCCTACCCCGAAACTGTTTTATCCCGAAAAATGTTTTTACAGGGCGTCTTTTGATACGGCTTTCAGTATTTTGACACCTGAATGCCCTACCTTGAATCTGTTTTATCCCGAATAAGGTTTTTGCAGGTCGTCTTTTGTTACGCCTTTTAGTATTTTGACACCTGAATGTCATTGTTGTAAAACTTCTGTTAAACAATGAAAACATTTTGAAACGGATAAATTGTTTTAAAAAACTCCGGTTAATCGACATTTCCGGATATATAACAGCCGGGTAACCGATTATTTTTTTGCAGATTTGGCATAAATGGATTTTTCTCTATCCAACAAAAAAAGAATTTTCGAAATCGGAAAATATTTTTTTCAAACGGTCTGGTTAATTGAAAATTCCGGATAGTTAAATGCCGGATAACCGGATATTTTTTTTCAAATTGCTCCCAAATGAAACATTCCCTATTCAACAAAAAAAAATTGTCGAAATATCTGAAGAAGAACCGAAATCTCGCGCGAACATACATAAAAAAATACATAACAGACGAATTGATAACCTCTTGACTTGGCGCGCGTTGTCGGTTTTAATTTAAAGTTTCTGGCGGTTTAATTTTGGAGTTTTGGTGAACGCTCAATTTTGAATAATATTTTAGTAAACAAATTGTTGGGACGAAAATAAAATAGCTCTGTATTATTCAAAAAAATATATAAAAACTGTAAAATTACAAAAAATTTAAATAAATTTAATGTGTTTTTAAGAAATCATGAAAAATATTTTTTTATGGATTTTCTTAATACCAATATTTTAGTAAAATAACTATATATAATAAATTTTGTTAAATTTTTATTTTTGTAATGTTAGTCTTTGCAAGGCTGACAACTATACGAAAATATATATATGAGCTTTTGAACAACAGTTCAACCATTTTTAAAGAATTGTGGGATGTCAAATTTAAAAAGTAAATTGAAACATATTACCAACTTCAAGTACAATATATCAGTGGCGGCCCGTGGTCGAAAATGTTAGTGCAGCCGAAATCATGTGACCCCCCCCCCCCCCCCCCAAAAAAAAAAAATTTTCAAACTTTCAAAAGCCATTTCTGGGATATTTATCGAAAAATCCTCAAACTTTGAGGAATCGGCAAAACAAAAAAAATCGGAAATCGGAATTAACCTTACGGTGTGTCGACCAGAGGTCCTTACACCTTCATCGAATTAAGTCTAGTAAATAGAATAACGTTTAGACATTCGCTATCTTTAAATCTTACGTCAAATTCCATTATTATGGTATCCAAAATTTCAAAATATAACATTTTAAATTTCTTAAACACATCTTCGTGAGTTCGGAAGTCATCTTGTCTTTTGAAAAAAATTTCTGTTTTCGAATTCGCAATTTCAAAAATACGTTTGAACGTGTTCTCATTATGGTTTTGTCTTATAATGTTCTGAATTACCTTGACTTGCTGAAGACAATAATTTATATCTAAAGATTTGTTTTGAAGAATGTCATATAAAATATCTGTTTGTTGAAAAATAAAATCAAAAATTAAAGATAAAAGTGTGAATCCAAAATCATTAAAATAATTCAGAAATCCATTTGTCCATCGAATCGCTTCCATTCACTCCCTCAACAGCCATTCCTTCCACAGGGTTGCGAAACAGCACTTATCAATACCGCCAAAGCTGAAACAATTATCGAGCCAATGGACTTTTCCTCCATCAGGCAAAGCGGTCTAGAGATGCTAGTAAAATACTCGGTCCCCTCCCCACACGTCCCGCCGATTCAAACACGGGAGCCAATCAATTCACAGAATTCCCAACTACAGCTCGAGTTGAAAAAATCCTTTTGAGCTGCGTTTGTGACGTCACAGCCACATTTTAACGTGAAGGGGAAGTCATACCACGTAAGGTTGTCATGGCAACGATGCAGCCGATTTCTGACTTCGCTTTTTAGCTGCAATTTTCATTGACTGAAGTTTTTTTCCCTTCTGAATTGTGCATTACGGCAAAAAGGTTTGCTATTTATCGGAGATTTTGTTTACTACCGTAGAAATTTCATTTTCAATTATAATCTTCATTTAAGAAAATTAGTAAAATATCTGATTTTAGTTTTTGATGAATTTAGGTGCAGCCCGGCTGTACTTGCTGTAGTGGGCGAGCCGCCACTGCAATATATTAGTATACATATACAATACAGGTAAATCAAACCTATGCGTGTAAGACGTACTGAGTGTTGAGGCCTATGTATTGGCCAATGCATAGCGAGTATCTCCATCATATTTACAATATGATGAGCATTACGAAAAATATTTTGCGGTGACTCGGCTTTTCCCGTGATCTTATAGAAAAACCGAATTACAAGGACTGATTTAAAATGGGTGAAAAAAATGAAGTTATATTCTACATAATAAAACGATAGATTTAATATCTTAAACGCATCGGAAATATGAGATGTATTTTGTGTAACCGGAAAGTTCCAATTGCGGCCCATGGCAACCTTTTGTCTGGGCGATGAACCATTGTTTTCTTTGTTGAGAATATGGTAAACCTGGCTCTTTTCGGCCGCAATTGGGCTATTGCCTGTGTAACCCTTTATCGCTTGGTTGCGACTCTTTTTCCCAAAACAAAATATTTGATTTTAATATTTTTCAAGGTTAGGGTTCTTAGAAAAAGTTTGATACAATACTAAATAAAAGTACTCAAAAATAAGTAAAATGTACTCATTTTTGAGTACATTCGATGATTTCATAGTTCCGAATACATATATTTAAATTTAAAAAAAACATGTACTCAAACATGATTAAAACTTAATAAAAGTAACCTTTGCTTGCCTAGATAGCCTGACTTTATAAATCACTTCCATAAAATATCAACAATTACAACCAAGACTTATCGGGAACCGAACCCATATCCTAAGGCACCGCTGTTCAGTGCCTTATCCCTTATACTACCAGGGCGACGTGAATAAGTTATAAACAGAAGAAATGTTCAAAAGGTGTGCCAAAAGAATGGGAAGTAACATAATTGATTTGTAATAACTCAGTTTCGTTTAAGCAATCGACGTCAAATAATGTGGAAAGCCATCTCCTGAACAACTATGTTAAGTGTGCCAAATCGCTTTGTTAAGATGGCTTGAACAGAAGCCGAGATTAGCATTATTAAATAACACTGCTTATTTTTTAGAAAGTACGGTTACTTAAATTTGAGTACGTCATCGCTCGTTTAAGATGCAATTGTACTCAAAGAAAAACGAGTAGGTTCAAGTACTTATTTTAAGTACTTTTTTTTTTAATGTAATCGTTTTAGAAATATAGAAATATGAAGTAGCCACGTATGTATTAAAAAGTCACACACACACACATATATATATATATATATACATATATATATATATATATATATATATATATATATATATATATATATATATATATATATATATATATATATATATATATATATATATATATATATATATATATATATATATATATAACAAATCACGTGATATGGCAATATGTGACATTGCATGATATCACACGTTATTTTATATGAATATATGATATATATTATGATCGATACAAAATTACGTTGGATTATATAAAAATTCAATTTAAATTTTAACTATTAAATATGTAGTACATTAAAATATTAAATTTATCTAAATTAAAAAATATACTTGCAAAACACAAAAGTTTTTCCCCTTTGAATTGTTTAGAACAATTATAATATTACTATACATAAACATATGATATTGTTTTAGTCAATTCCCAAAACATTTTTTCATAAATATATACAAATATTAGTATACATTTACCAAGTACATAAACCGATTTAGAGAAACGATTCACAAATAAACAGCTATATTTTTTCGCTCAGCCCCAAATTTCTACAACCGCCATAAGATTTCCCCACAAAAAACAACTGCAATCTATTTTTAAACCGGAGTGTTTTCCAAATTGGAAAGTCAAGAAAATCCCTTAAAGTTAAAGTTTTCCCCTTCCGTGCTCCGTTTTTTCCCCCTCTTTAATTGAAAAGTAAAAACTATTTTTCGGTCATTAGCGAAACTTCCCTTGCCATCGACGTTTTCCCTTTTCTTTGAGAGAGTCTAGTTTAAAGTCGGCTTTCGCGGATACGTTTGCAATTACGCGCTTAACTTTTAAAGTGTAGTTGGATACTGGAAGTCAAGTTTTTTTAGCGACGTAACCCGTTTATTTAAAAGGGATCTGCATCATTATACGACTCTACGTTTGTTGTTGTTGTTATATGACGAATGTAGTTTCATGGTTTGTAGAATAATGAGGTAGGAATTAAATAGAGAGCGCCTTCAATACCAGACTCTCGTAAGGCCGCGGTGTCAACATTGAAAAGAAAAACTCACATCACGTGGTTATAGCGGTGCCACATTTGGCGTTCAGACATCTGCAGGAGTTTCAAATTTGGCGCACTTTCTTCTCTTTTGGTGATAAGGAGTTCTGTCCGTAATCAACTTTTTAACATATATGTACGTATTTACTTATTTTCAAACAATATGCTCTAAATATTTCCTTTTCATTAACGAAACGAAAATATTTTATTTGTGTTCAGTACTCGAAGAAGCGAAACTTTTTATATTTCTCAGGTTTTATTGTTCATATTTTCTTATTGAAGTATACAAAATAACAATTGAAAGAACTTCGCTTATGGTAAATTTTTACATAATTTTTTTACATTATTTCAAAACTACAAAGAAAGAAAAATATCCTTAATATATCTGTTAAACTCCCTTAAATTGTTCCACTCGTTCAAAAAAACGATATTTAAATACAAAATTAAACACAAAACCATATTACAATACTTCGATCTCGTTTAGTTCTTAAAGTCGCCAAGCCTGACAAGTAATATTGGCGCATGAATGAATTGGCATTTCCACATATCACGTGATTTCAATAATGGACACACGGAAATCAGCATGTTTATTCCTCTACTCTATGGTAGGAGCTAATACTGTTGTTACTGAAGTTCTACGGAATTTAAATTGCATGTTAAATCAAAATCAATTACTGAGGAGTGTTTTCGATATTTATTCACCATTTTTTTTTTTTTTTTTTTTGGTTTATTTGTCTGTGGTTTTTCCTAACATTTATTGAGCCCCAGTTGCTCAGTTGGTAAGGCGTTCAGCTACTAATCAGAGGATTGGTGGTTCGAATCCGTGCAATGGACTTGACATAGAAAAGTAAAAAAGTAGTGATCTTGCCAGCTTCGCTACAAAAATACTAGAAAGTCGTCCAGAACATCCAACAAATTATACTGGAGTGTATACGGGACTGGTGCACGATAAATCGGATCGGGGTCCAAAGTCCCGAAGTCTATTGAAGGCGTTGGGTGCCAGTTTAGGTGTTTCATCGTCATCTGACCATGGTTCTAAAATAACGAGGTGCATGTATGAATGTGTGTGTGAAGGTGTATGTTTTCCGGGGTCTTTCCTTCGAGATTGACCCATGTTTTCCCGGGTCTTTCCTTCGAGATTGACCCCGAACCGTCGCCAATAGCCCACCGTGCAGCTCTAGTGCGACGTTAATTAACAAAACCAAAACCAACCTAACATTTATTTTATTTATAATTAAAAATTAAATAATGTATACTCCTTTTACATTTTTAAAAATAGGTACTCAAAACAAGTAAAATGTGCTGATTTTTTAGTACATTCGGTGTTTATTATAGCTCTGAATAAATAAGTTTCATTTTTGAAAAAGTCATGTACTCAAAAATGGGTAAATTGTAATAGTAAAAATAAATTTTGTAAAGAGCTATAGTTAATTAAACTAAAGTTTTCATAAACTAAAGTTTTCATAAACTAAAATTTTCATAAACTAAAATTTTCATAAACTAAAGTTTTCATAAACTAAAGTTTTCATAAACTAAAGTTTTCATAAACTAAAGTTTTCATAAACTAAAGTTTTCATAAACTAAAGTTTTCATAAACTATAGCTCTTTACAAAAATTACTTGTACTGTTACAATTTACTTTTTGTTGTATTTATAAAAATAGATTTCATACGTTGCTCTTATAGGCATGTAATTATGAATATTTTTCTTATTTTGAAAGATCATACAAGTTCACCGTAAAAGAATTTGTACTTATAAAAATGTATCTGAACCTACTTATTTTCTAAGAGTATAATCGCATGAGTCACAATAAATGAGCGATGACGTACTCAAATTTAAATAAATGTACTTTCTCAAAAATGAGCAGTATAATTTAATATTGCTAATATCAGCTTCTTTTCAATCCATCTTAATAAGGAAAAACTTAAAATAGGTACTCAGAAGATAGTTTTCTACATTATTTGATGAAGCTTCCTTAAATAGAAATTGAGAATTCAATTACCTTACTTCGCATTATTTTGGCACACTTTTTTTAACATGTCTTATGTCGCACTGGTAGTATAACGGATACGGCATTGGGTTGCGATCCCTGAGAACCTGGGTTCGATTCCCGGTAAGTCTTATTTGTAATTGTCGATATTTATTGAAAGTGTCTTATGAAGGCAGCTTATGTAGGCTAGTATCGGCTTTTTTTATTCATTGTGCTTATTTTTGAGTGCATGTCTTTTAGAAAATTAAACTTATGTATTCGGAGCCATGATAAGCATCGAAAGTACTCAAAAATGAGTACATATTACTTATTTTTGAGTACCTATTTTTAACATTTTACGGTCATACGATTAGATATTTTGTATTTTAATTATATTTTAAATACAGATAGTTAATATATAAATCCCCAGGTATTACTTTATTTTTGAATATTAAAACAATTTCTTAAAAAAACATATACCTTATGCATGTTAATTATATTTTAAATACAGATATTTAATACATAAATCCCCATATATTACTTTATTTTTGAATATTAAAACAATTTCTTTAAAAAAAATGTATACATTATGTATGTTAATAATATTTTAAATACAGATAGTTGATATATAAATCCCCAAGTATTACTTTATTTTTGAATTTAAAACAATTTCTTAAAAAAAACATATACATTATGCATGTTAATTATATTTTAAATACAGATAGTTAATATATACATCCCCAGATATTACTTTATTTTTGAATATTAAAACAATTTCTTTTAAAAAAATGTATACATTATGAATTATAATTATATTTCAAATACAAATAGTTAATATATAAATCCCCAGGTATTATGTTATTTCTGAATATTCACACAATCTTAAGAATATGAATATATATATATATATATATATATATATATATATATATATATATATACTATGAATCATAATTACATTTTAAATACAAATAGTTAATATATAAGTCCCCAGATATAACGTTATTTCTGAATATTAAAACAATCTAAAAAAACATATATACTATGAATTGTAATTATATTTTATATACAAATAGTTAATATTTAAATCCTCAGGTATTATGTTTTTTTTCTGAATATTAAAACAATCATAAAAAAACAGATATACTATGAATTATTATAATTATATTTCAAATACAAATAGTTAATATATAAATCCTCAGATGTAATTTTAGTTCTGAATATTAAAAAAAAAATCTTTAAAAAAAACATATATACTATTATTAAAATTATATTTCAAATACAAATAATTAATATATAAATCCCCATATATTACTTTATTTCTGAATATTAAAACAATTTCTAAAAAAAAACAAAAAAAACATTGAAATTTATTTGTTTATATATTTGTTTACTTCTCAAAATTTAAAAAAAAATCGTATCAAAGTAAAGTCCTTTTTCAAGTAGTCGAACTCTTAGAACACTTATGCCAAATCCTAAAAATACAGATCCAAACTCTCAAACAAAACGCATTATCAAAGTATGGGACCTTCTTTCCTTTTCATATACCCAATTCTGGATAACTGAGATCATTTATTCCCTAGAAAATTCATTTAAAAAAAACCCTATCCTTATTGAGTTTGCAACAAAACAAATTTCTTTGGCGGGACATAATCACATATCTCGCGCCAAAATAAAAAATAAACTCTCTTCGGAAATAGGAATATTCTTAGATTGAAATTAATTTGGCGAGGGAATATATCTCCTGATATTTTAAGCCCGGATTCCTTTGTCGAAGATATATTTCGTTTGAGAATTTTCAAAATGGCGGCTGTTTTCCAGAATCGAAACTTAATTTTACGCTTCTTAGGATTTTCAATTTCTTTTGGAATTTCATATAATATATTTTTCTCCTGGGGTTTGAGGTTATTTGCTTGGCGATATTTTTTGCCGCCAATGAAGTGTGAAAAAAGTTTGAATATTGTGTCAACGGAAACCATGAAAGATAATCTTACATCTTGAAAGGAAGACAAAATAATTTAATTCTTTAATTTTGCTCTAAACTCTTAAACTGCATACAGCAAAATTTCAGGGTATGTTATTTTATACACTTGCTAAATTTCTTACCAGTTCAGTTCAATTGTTATTTTTTTGTTTTATTTTTAATAATTTGTAGTTTTAATTTCCAGTTTTTATCATTAAATTTCAACTTTAAGAAATTTTATTACGTATCTGATGATTTTTATATGTATGTCAACGTATTTTAATACGTATATGAATATTACCGAAAAAAAACTCACTAAGATGTGTACAATGAACCATATAGCACAGTACACCTTGACTTATAATTCATTTTTTGACAATGTGAACTTTTTTCATTTAGTTTTACTTTAAATTTTAAAAATAAAATTAGCACAATATGACTTACACTACAAGAAAGGACAATATTTTTTTGGATATCATTTCAATTTACGTTTTCTTCCTCATGCTTTGTTATTAAAAAAATATATAATGCCTGTATTTGGTGTATAAGGTTTGAAGTTTAATCAGGTTAAAAATATATTTCAAGAGGTGTTTTCAAATTATTTTAATTTAAATTAATCTGCGTGACTTACACAAACAACTGAAACGTGATTAACACTACACTCACTCAAAACACTGGTAAATTGATATAAATAAAATTAAATCAAAACGTTACATAACTTATAATGTGAAAAACTATTATAGAAGTTACAATCAAAGTTTCGCTCATGCAATTTTTTCAACAATTACAACATATGTTCAATCTATATATCTATAACTATATCTATATGCATCTATTATATATATATCTATAACTATATCTATATGCATCTATTATATCTATCTATAACTATAGTCATCTATTATATCTATCTATAACTATATCTATATGCATCTATTATATCTATCTATAACTATATATATATATGCATCTATTATATATATATCTATAACTATATCTATATGCATCTATTATATCTATCTATAACTATAGTCATCTATTATATCTATCTATAACTATATCTATATGCATCTATTATATCTATCTATAACTATATCTATATGCATCTATTATATCTATCTATAACTATATCTATATGCATCTATTATATCTATCTATAACTATATCTATATGCATCTATTATATCTATCTATAACTATATCTATATGCATCTATTATATCTATCTATTATATCTATTATATCTATTATATCTATCTATAACTATATCTATATGCATCTATTATATCTATCTATAACTATATCTATATGCATCTTTTATATCTATCTATTATATCTATTATATCTATTATATTTATTATATCTATCTATTATATCTATCTATCATATCTATCTATTATATCTATCTATTATATCTATCTATCATATCTATCTATTATATCTATCTATTATATCTATCTATCTATTATATCTATCTATCTATTATATCTATCTATTATATCTATCTATTATATCTATTATATCTATTATATCTATCTATCTATCTATCTATCTATCTATCTATCTATCTATCTATCTATCTATCTATCTATCTATCTATCTATCTATCTATCTATCTATCTATCTATCTATCTATCTATCTATCTATCAATCAATCAATCTATCAATATATATATATATATATATATATATATGTACAAGCGTGCAAATTCTCAGAAACTGTAACAAGTTAATCTTATATGTACTCACACTTTACAGTATACCTCCTGCCTTAGACGCTTCAATCGCGTTTCCTGTCATTTTCCAAGATCACATACGCTCAGATTCACCCGTTGTTGAGTGATCTGTCGTGCCACGGACAGCAATATTACAGTATCCATTTTCGTGACACATATTAGAGAGTTAGCGAAAAAAATAACCACCTCTACCGAAAGAAGATATCTAAGAAAGACAACTTTCTAGGGAATTTCTTAACTTCCGACTTTACGTGAAAATACTTCCAAAGTGCGTCGTTCATCAAGTTGACTGAAAAAGTTTTTTTTGTGTGTGTGTTGTCTTTCGAGCATGGATCCTTCATAGTAGAGAAAACATAATGTTATAACTCGCTAACATCAAAAGTGAGGCCAACATGTATGGCCTCAGACACGTGATTAATGACGTCATTCCATTCATAAATTTTCACTGTTACACATTTCCCAATACATCAGCCAATCGTGAGTACTTTTTAATTCATAATTTTGAAAAGAAGTCACGTGTCTGAGGCCATTTAATCTGAGATGTTGGTTTCGCGATTAAGACGTCATATTCGCTCTACTACAGTCCATTGTGGCTCGAAGGTGATACATCTAAATTAAGAGCCCCGGTTGCTCAGTGGATAAGGCGTTCAGCTACTCATCAGTGGATTGGTGGTTCGAATCCGTGCGATGGACTTGACAAAGAAAAAGTAAAAAAGTAGTGATCTTGCGATCGGAGGGTTGCCAGCTTCGCTACAAAAATACTAGAAAGTCGTCCAGAACATCCAACAAATTATACTGGCGTGTATACGGGACTGGTGCACGATAGATCTGATCGGGGTCCAATGTCCTGATGCCTATTGAGGTTGCGTCGCGTGCCAGCTCAGGTGTTGTAGTCGTTATCTGACCATGGTTCAAAAATACGAGGCATCGTTCCCGGGTCTTTCCTTCGAGAAAGGCCCCGAGTCGTCGCCAATAGCCCACTGTGCAGCTCTAGTGCGACGTTTATTAAATAAACCAAACCAAACCGATACATCTAAACTTTGACAATCGCCCAAAAATGTTTCACCAACCAGAACATTTGAATACAAATGGCAACCCTTCAATGCTCTTCATAAAAATATTTTCAACTGACAAGCCTTTGGGCTGCAAGCGACATGCTCCACTGGAAATATAATCCCATTATTATAACCCCAAATAAACAATTGTGTTGATTCAATGATGCAAGGGGCCGAATAATAATTCAGTTTGTTTGCGTAAGGAAATTAAAATGACATTCCCCAAACCCACGTGTGCCACTTCAATCTATTTATCTTTATTTACGGACTCAGCGGTGACAAATGGACATTTGTTTAGGGTATATGCTTCAAACTGGAATAATTCGAGGATAGGCATCGATTTGTTTTGAGCTTAGGAATGGTTGGTGGTGGCATTTTAATTAATATTTATGAGTTAACACGAGGAGGACCTGTGCGTGATAAAATATGCGATCGTTATAATGGTAATTAAGTGAACTCTGTAAAAATTAGAGTTTTGAATTATTGGAAATGGGGTATTCGACACAAACAAATGGTAGGGTTTGAACAAAATTATTGATAATAATATAACTGGATTTTTTTTATCAACGAATTAGATATAGTATATAAAATAATTTTAAATATCGTTTATAAAGTGATTAATCAGGCAAGAAATTGCGAACAGAATATATATATACAGACTCTCGATAACTCGAACTTCGATAACTCGAACTTCGATAACTCGAACTTCGATAACTCGAACTTCGATAACTCGAACTTCGATAACTCGAACTTCGATAACTCGAACTTCGATAACTCGAACTTCGATAACTCGAACTTCGATAACTCGAACTTCGATAACTCGAACTTCGATAACTCGAACTTCGATAACTCGAACTTCGATAACTCGAACTTCGATAACTCGAACTTCGATAACTCGAACTTCGATAACTCGAACTTCGATAACTCGAACTTCGATAACTCGAACTTCGATAACTCGAATTTTTCGATATCTCGAAAAAAATCGATTTCCCTTCATTACTTATTTAATGTAATTTTATCTCTTTAATTCGAAGTTTTTCGTCATTATTTTCGATAACTCGAAGTTTTCTCACAACTCAATATTTTGGTTTCCTCTCAAAACTACGGATTTTGAAGAACCTTTAGCATATATGTAATCGCCGAGGTCTTCTTTATCAGTTCTCTTTCTTATTGTGCTTTATTGAAAGGGTATACATACAATGGAGCCCTACCAGTGCCTCACCCTTTTGTTTGAATGTCGCCAGACTGGATTCCCTGAGCTATATCCCCTTCTCTCAGACTGGATTCTCTAACACAGAGTCAGTCCAACAAGGAAGATTAATGATTTATCGTCCCTCAAGCCAGCTGGCGTTTTTGGTAAAGTGCGAGTCACTTTCTTGGAACATTACCGACCGTCCAGAAAGCAACTCACTTAAAATATGAAGACGACACTCGACCCCTTCTCATTTTTGTTTAGGCAATGTACTCTCTATAGCAGCATTTGATGAGAGATAGCTCTCAGAATGATAATGAAGAATGCTAACCTCCTGCAAAGATTACTTTGTAAGAGGCTCTATCTTCTATAAAAACTATGCGTGCATTCATTGAATCGAGGCCGGATATGAAAACATCAGATACATTTAAAGCAATCGTGCATTTGGAAAATATAATTGATTTCGAAAAAAATTGAAATACTCACCAAACTATTTTGGATATATATATGTTAAATAAAGTCATGTAAGTATGCTAGTATTTATTTTTACCAAAACAGCTTTTCTATAGGATTTTCGATAACTCGAATTTTCGATATCTCGAATTTTTGTACACTTCCCTTCGAGTTCGAGATAACGAGAGTTGTCTGTATATATATATATATATATATATATATATATATATATATATATATATATATATATATATATATATATATTAGATGGGTGCAGTCGTTAGTTATTAGACAGGTTCAAGGAGGATGATATCAAACAAAGGCTGAGTTCACATCTTTTATTGTTCCGGACATCAGAGCAAGACCTCTTTCAGCTTCGAGGTTACATCGGAATCTGTATCAAGATGGCGCTCATGAGAAGGAGAATATACCCTGACGCCTCTGATTGGCTACTCTTCTTTTGGTTCGCATTTTCTAGTTTCAGTTCGGGTTTTTGAAGTGGCGTGGAAGGGAAAGCAGTCACATGTGTAATGGCGACTAATCCTAAATCTAAGAGTAGGATATTGCCTCTCGAGATTAAATAAGTTGGGTGCTTTGGTACTGGGAAAAGGGACGATATACAAAGTTAAAGAAAGTTAATTAAAGTACATTTTAAAGGGGGGATGATTTATAAAATATTATATATATATATATATATATATATATATATATATATATATATATATATATTTAATAGAAAAGTTAGTCCCCTGCTATTATTCACCAAGAGATTCAAGTTGTTGCTCACATTTTTCCACATCTCGGATCAGGCTTGATAAATGTCCGGCAAACAAACCTATATTGTCTCAACAATGTATATTGTCTCAGCAATGTATATTGTCTCAGCAATGTATATTGTCTCAGCAATGTATATTGTCTCAACAATGTATATTGTCTCAACAATGTGTATTGTCTCAACAATGTATATTGAAATTGAGAAACTGTTATAAAAAAAATTCGGTTAATCAATATTTCCGGATATATAACAGCCGGATAACCGATTATTTTATTTTTGCATATTTTGCTAAAGTGGATTTTTCCTTATCCAACAAAAAAAAGAATTTTCAAAATCGGACAATATTTGTTTTCAAACAGTTCAGTTAATTGAAAATTCCGGATAGTAAAATGCCGGATATCATGCCAAGTGAAATATCCCCTATCCAACAACAACAAAAAAATGTCCAAACATCTTAATTAAAACAGAAATCTTGCGTTAACATACATAATAAAACACGTCGAATGGATAAACTCTCACTTTTGGCGCGTTTATGAAATTGTCTGGCGCACTTTTAGGTCGGTTTAAAAAGCGAGTAAGTTGAAGTACTTATTTTGAAGTACTCATTTTGAAGTATCATTTATTACAGTGAAAATGTACGCCAACCATGTCTGTCCCCGGACGGATTTTATAGTCATATATTCATATAAAAGATTATTAATAAAACACACAAAAAAACTCAAAATCCAAGCACAAAATATCAAAAACATCGTACAAGAATACAGTCTAATCTCATTGAAACAAAACAACAGAGGTAACAATTCAATTGTCTTTTCCCCCAGCGGAGTAATACATCTTCCAGTTCCAGTGATAAAAAACTCCAATGGCTGGGGATAGTAAAATTGAAAACCAATTTACCCCAGTCAAGGCTCGGCCACCGAAAACAAATCCAATAATATCCTCCTCCCAATTCCGACACCAAATACTTTTCCTTCTCTTCACTTCCCTTCATAGTTGGAAATAATCAAACTTTTATTCAATTTTTCGTTTGTTTTTTGGCGACTTTGCGAAATGTCGGAGACGGATATGGAATCGATATATCCGTCGTTTTCGTTTAAGTCTTCGTTGGATGTATGAGCGGGTGGCGATATAAGTCCAAACACAGAGTTTTAGAGATAAGAGCGTTTAAAGTTCGTGATTCTCATTGGCTGTAATGGTAGGTGGAATGATATTTGGCTCATTATTGGGACACCTATGGAACAGACCCACAAGACCTACACAAATAATAGGCCTATCGCTTTAGAGTAATGAAAAATGGTATTGTTATATTTTCGGATTTTTCATGACTTAAATCACTTGACACACAACACGCCTATTTGGAGGGGACGGGCCATGTGGATATTTGATCCCTTTTCTCGTTTATTACAATATTTGAAATTTGATTTTGAATATTTTTTAGAGGTGGGATATTGTCGTTGAAATGATTTTTACTGTTGGATTCTTTTTTTTAAAAAAAGTAATACATGGAAATTGAACTGGCAAACACACGCTGTGAGAAGTTTGGTTTTCCACAAATCAAAAATATATGGAAATTGGAAAATCGAGAGCGCGGGATGTATTGTTTAGATTTTAATTTGGAATAGATCCTGAAACACCGACAATATCCTGTTATTGTATTCTTTGTGCGAATTTGATCCTATCCAATCTCAAACCTTTGCATTCTCTTCTTTTTTAATCTGTCACCAGTAACCCTATTTACGCGATTTAAACTATATTTTACCCTAGATTTCTTGCTAATGTTAAAAATTTTTATATAAAAAAAATATGAAAAATATGCGCAGTGTACTGATATTTCAAAGCCCTATAACTAGGAATACCAGAAATTCCGAAAAGCAACACGGAATACTCGCCATATGAATCATGTCTTGCCAATTATGGTAAATGTTTAAATATGTGAATATTCTGCTCAGTCCTCTCTCAACACGCCCCTCCCCTCAAGGCCAAAAAGCCCCGTTGATACGCATTTAAAGAAGTGGGCGGGACCAAATCATCAAACATCCAAGCGAGTGGTTTTCGCAATGCTAATGAAACGTTCCTTGGGGGGATCTGGGACAGTCAATCGCACCAGCAATAGGGATTTTTTTAACCGGCAATGAGTACGCTTTCTGGCAGAAGGTCGAAAAACCATAACGTTTGATAACCCTACCTATAACGTTAAAGGAGCTTGGTCTTTGTTTATAAATGACGTACTTTCCTATGGAGGAATGGAGTCATACCTTCGAGCATGAATGGACTGTAGTAGTGAGAATATGACGTCATAATCGTGAAGCCCACATCTCTGAGCGGAAGGCCCATATCACCTGCCATCTCTTCAAAATTATGAATTAAAAAATACTTGCGATTGGCTTGTGAATTGAGAAATAACTGTGGAAATTTTGAATGGAATGACGTAATTAACCACGTGTCTTGGGCCATACATGTTGGCTTCACTTTGATGGTAGCGAAAGTGACTTCATGACTCCTCTACTACAAAGGATCAATGCTCGAAAAGTCGTACTACCTGGGGAAATGCAGTACGTATTTCTCTAATTTCTCTGACCTTTGTCCTGTTTAGAAGGGATAAGTTTCAAATTGCAGGCTTACCCCGGCCGGTAGCTATTTAGTTGTCCATAGTAGTAACGGTTCATAAAGTTCGCTACGTAATTTATTCATTCTAATGTAGAATTTACATATGTTCATAACAATATTCGCCACACAAAAGTTAAAAACAATATACAACTGAGTACTCTTTAATTAAACACGTTTTTATTAATTTTTTTTAATAAAAACTAAAAACTAGTGGTTCTAAAATGACTAAAAATAATAGTGAAGTAAGTTTTAAGTAAACGGGTTTTATATTTTGGTTAACTTTAGAGTTTTATTCAATTTAAAACCAGTTTATTATTTCAATTTTCAATTTATATAATAGAAGGATATTTAAAAACCTTTTTAAGTTTTTAACTGTTAATTCAGTACCAGTTTTTTAATTTAATATATAAAATTAAAAAATTGATAACTCTTAAATTATTAAATTAATATATAAAATTAAAAAATTGATAACTCTTGTTTTTTTAAAAGTTTTTCTATTTAATTAATTACATGAATAGCTTTGCTAAAGCTTTTCATGAATGATATTGATAATAAAGAGGCATGGTTACATATTTACATAGACATACTTAACGAATATTTTTATTTACTAATAATATTTTTACGAGCCCAAATAGTAAAAAAGTTTGACTGGTTGAATTAACGTTGCATTTATGCTACATAATGGGAAATTACGGACGCAACGGTTCTGGATCTATCTCAAAGATAAACACAATGATACATTGCACCGTAATTTAAAACTATACACCGTAAAAAAACTAATTTAAAAATGAGTACATGAATCTACTCGTTTTTCTTTGAGTACAATTGCATCGTAAATTACCGAGGAGTAAGTTTGGTTTGGTTTTGTTAATTAACGTCGCACTAGAGCTGCACAGTAGACTATTGGCGACGGTTCGGGGTCAATATCGAAGGAAAGACCCGGGAACACATACACATTCACACACACACTCATACATGCACCTCGTTATTTTAGAACAATGGTCAGATGACGAGGAAACACCTGAACTGGCACCCAACGCCTTCAATAGACGTCGGGACTTTGGACCCCGATCAGATTGATCGTGCACCACCGAGGAGTAAGATTTTAGTAATCGTGCTTTCGCAAATATGAGCAGTGTCATTTAATATTGATAATCTCAGCTTCTATTAAAGCCATCTTAACAAAGCGACCTGACACACTTAAAATAGTTGTTCAGAAGATGGTTTTCCACATTATTTGATGTCGATTGCTTAAATGGAAACCGAGTTATTACAACTCAATTATTTTACTGCCCATTGTTTTGGCACATAATTTTAACAAGTCATCGGTTTATATCTTCTTCAAGTCGTCCTGGTAGTTTAACGGATAAGGTTCCGAACTGCGGCGCCGGAGGATCTGGGTTAGATTCCTATTAAATGTTAGATACCTATTATGAGAAAGTGAAACTTGATCAAATGCTACAAGTCCCGTTTGGATCGACAAAAGTAATGCCGAGCTACGCATCTGTAAACGCCGCGCACAAGTTTAGCTTCGATTGCGTCATGTGCGGTGCAATAACGGCGCCGTGTTCGCCCGCGACACATCCGTGATCGAGTAACGGTTTCTTTCCTCTACACAATGAAATAAAATGAAACTCGAGGGTACTCTATTAAAAAGAGTACTTAAAATTGAGTACCTGAACCTACTCGTTTTCATTCGAATACAATTACACCGTAAATGAACGATGACGTACTCAAATTTTAGTAACCGTACTTTCTCAAATGAGCAGTGTAATTTAATATTGCTCATCTCAGCTACTGTTCAAACCATCTTAACAAAACGACCTGACACACTTAAAATAGTTGTTCAAAAGATGGTTTTCCACATCATTTGAGGCCGATTGCTTAAATGGAAACTGAGTTCTTACAATTCAATTAGATTACTTTCCATTCTTTTGTCACATCTTTTTAACAAGTCTTCTGTTTATACATTCTTCAAGTCGCCCTGGTAGTTTAACGAATAAGGCTCTGGACAGCTATGCCTGAGGATCTGGGTTCGATTCCCGTTAAGTCGGTTGAAATTGTCGATATTTATTGAAACTGATTTATGAAGGTAGTCTATGTTGGCTAGTATCTGCTCTTTTCATTCATTTTTACTAATTTTTGAGTACATGTCTTTTTCAAAAATGAAACTTTAGTATTCGGAATCATGATGAGCATCGAATGTACTCAAAAATTATTACATTTTACTTATTTTTGAGTACTTATATTTTTACAGGTTTGTATGGTAGCAAAGATATAAACGATATTAGTGTTACTCGTGTTCGTTATGCAGTTTGAAAACTACTGACCCGAATGAAAATCATTACTCTCCAAATTCAATGGCAGAATACGTTTTGTTAAGCAGTAAACAATGGCCATAGCCAAGGATAGTGAAGACTATATATAGAAGGTGCGCTCGTTTTTCGCTTTTTGAAACTGGGCAAGGAAAGCAACTATTTGACGTCATTTTTGCTCCGCCTAACTATGGGTTTTTGATCATTCTCATTGGCTGTGTGTTTCAAGCATTGCTACTTAGGTTCGATCCCCGGTTGGGTAACAATTGGTGATTTAATTTTTAATTAGAAAAATAATGTAAATAACTGTAAATAGTTGTGTTCAGGTAGCTTCACTACTCATCTCTCCTTGTTTTGTTATGTCCACGTATTTTACTTGATTGAAATTGTAACTCATTTAATATGTCCAATACAAATGCATTGACCTGATGGTTCCTAACCCCATTTTACTCTTTCATAATTCATGGACATGCTCTCGTTGCAGCTAATATTTTTTTAATACGCTTAATTTATTAGGCAACTCTTTTGCAATTTTTACATACTAAATGCAATCTTTAAAATATAATTTAAACTCTTAAAATTCAGCAAATTCTAAATTAAAATAGCGAATATCATTTTTAAATAGTTCAGAAAAAAACGAATAGATGGCAGCACGTCACGAACCATTGGTTCATATTGGCTGCAATTAATTTCGATTTATTTTAATATCTAAACCCCTCTGCAAATCGATTCAAATTTATTTTTTTAAGCAAATTTTAACTGTTTTCTTTTAAATAAATTCATGATTAGTTACAAACAAGAATTCTTGGTAAATTAAGTTTGCTCTGCACACTCTAATACGACTGTAAAAACGGGAGCAGTAGACACGCCCACTGAAGGCGAAGTAGGCGTCACTATGACGTCAAATAGTTGCTTTCTCCGCCTTCCGTCAGACAGCGCGAGTACGAGCACACCTTATATATATATATATAGTCTTCACTATCCTTGGTCACCACACTCTGTATTCAATGGTAGATGATACTTACATATCCCTCTATAACATTTACCAAAAACATAAATACTTATTTAAATTTTAATTACACTACATCAGGAGCACATTAGTTTACAAAAACATCAAACAAAAAAACTTTCGTTAAAAAAACAACAACAAAAAATTCGTCAAAAAAACAAAAACAAAATTTGGTCAAAAAAAAAATTGTCAAAAAAAAAATTGTAAAAAAAACAAGAAAAACATTTTGTCAAAAAAAAATTCGTCAAAAAAAAAAATTCTGAAACCCTCCATTGCGAAATATCAATATAATGATGACAATAACAGTTGATAATCATCGCATAAAGTAATGATTATATCAACTCTAAGTGATATCTTCGGTCATGTCAGCATTACTGGCGAAAATAAATATTTATTGGTAAGTAACAACAGTGTAATAATGGTTTGGATAAATCAAAAAAGGCTTAATATCTGAAATTAATAAAAGAAGTAAACAGTGCCATTACATAAAGTATACCAATTTCACTTCACGAAGTGCAGTAATGGTTAATATAGAAAAGCTTTTAACTGAGCCAATAGAAAGGTATTTTATTTTCATCATATCTCTCAAAAGAAAAATTTCTATTTCTTTCTTCTGTTAAAAGCTGGGAACAAAGAAATAAGTAGTAAGTTTTATACTTTGAAGTACTTTCTTTCCGCTGAAATAACTACCAGTATTTATGTTTCAATTTTTCGATAAGAAGCACATACTCATTTGTGAGGAGATGTGTAGTATTCATTTCAAATAAATTGCGTTTCCACTCGAGGAACTCCTTTACCTTACCGTTTTTTTAAAGGAACAGTTATATTTGTTATTGTTCTTTTCCCAGTAATCCTTATTGTTCTGATTGGTAAAAATAATAACCGGGTTTGGTTGGTTGAAAGAACGTCGCACTCGAGCTTTTGAAAGGGCTATTTGGCGACGGTTCTGGATCTATACAGACAAAAATACCCTTAGCATTTAGCCTTGCGATTCTGAACCATGATCAGATAACTACGTTGTTAAAAATAGGTACTCAAAATTAAGTAAATGTAACATGTATTTATAATGAATGCTTATTCAGCATGGCCGGAAAATTTTGGTTTAAAAATAATATATTTTTAAAATTTAATTAAAAAAAAAACTTATAGTAAAAGTTAAAAAATTAAAATATTCCATACGTAATTTTTATGCGTATAATTTTTATTGTAACATTTTAGACGCTATATTACATTCCTAATTCAATTTGTACATCTGTAAAACAATGAAAAAAATTATAACTTTTAAAAAATGTAACTTATTTAGATTTCTATTAAAAATATAGAAACATACACATACTTTTTCAATCAATTATTCATAATACAATAATTACTATTCTACTTTCATATAAAAAAACATGCATAAAGCTTTTTCTATAAATATAAAAAACATTTAAAAAAAGTTTCAAGATTTTAAGGGAAAGCTAATGCACAGGGAACATTTCGAAATATTACTTATGTTAAAATTAAACAAGATGAGAAAATGCATATTTGTAAAAAGATGTATTAATTAAATCTTGTTTGTTTTTTTCAAAAAATAGAGGTTTTATACACATTGCATGCGACATTTGTATAGTTGTGCTTATAAATATAAACAGTGTAATTTATAACAAAAAATAAAATAATTATAGTTTTGATGGGTTTTTGCTATTTTGAAAGACTACTGTTTTGATTTTATTTTTTACGTGTTTTATACCGGCATTTTAAATGTCATGCATATAAATTTATTGAAATTTTAAAATTATACAAAATTTTACAATTCGTTATATATAGTAATATAAATTTAGTTTATATTATTTAGAGAGCCCCAGTTGCTTAGTTGGTAAGGCGTTCAGCTACTAATCAGAGGATTGGTGGTTCGAATCCGTGAAATGGACTTGACATAGAAAAGTAAAAAAAGTAGTGATCTTGCGGTCGGAGGGTTGCCAGCTTCGCTACAAAAATACTAGAAAGTCGTCCAGAATATCCATCAAATTATACTGGCGTGTATACGGGACTGGTGCACGATACATCTGATCGGGGTCCAAAGTCCCGACGTCTATTGAAGGCGTTGGGTGCCAGTTCAGGTGTTTCCTCGTCATCTGCCCATGGTTCTAAAATAACGAGATGTGTGTGTGTGAATGTGTATGTGTTCCTGGGTCTTTCCTTCGAGATTGACCCCGAACCGTCGCCAATAGCCCACTGTGCAGCTCTAGTGCGACGTTAATTAACAAACCAACCAACCTTATATTATTCAGTTGACATATACAGGGTGCGGTAAGCTAACTTCCTTATTTCGTATTGCAATAAAACACAAAAAGTAGTAAAGATTTATTTATTTATTATACAAAAGTTATACATTTAAAGTTGTGGTTTGCATAGTTTTAAAAATCATATCGGGTAAGTGACGCCCGCCATTATCGATACACTGGGTGAACCGAATTCTGCTGTTTTTCATCACTCTCTCCAGCATATTGATGGGTATGTTGGCCGTTTCTCCCTGAATGTTTCATTTCAAATCTTCCAGAGTTTGTGGGCGGTCAGTATAGACACGGGATTTTAAATACCCCCACAAAAAGAAATCACATGGGGCCAAATCGGGAGAACGCGCCGGCCACTCCAAATCGCCTCTCAGTGAGATGAGGCGGCCTGGGAAGTGATTTCGCAACACAGCCATCGCTGCCCTTGGAAGTATGGGCTGTTGCTCCGTCCTGCTGAAACCATACGTCCTAAGTTCATTTCACCAAGTCGTGGCAAAAAAACCTCTTCAAGCATATTCACATAACGGTCTAAAGTGACTGTGTGTATGGAGACGTGCGTCTCCACTTCTTTTTTTCTGCACAGAACCAGTTTCCCTGAACGTTGTCACCCACAAAAGAATAGATATCCGATCCGGAACGGGTCCCAAAGGCGCAATATTGAAGCGATTTCGGAAAGCGCGATGGGTTGAAAACACCGAACTTCTGTTGGAAAAATAGGCCTCTACGGCAAATGCACGCTGTTCGTTACTCCAACGCATGATGGCGACTGAACCACATGTTAACACAACTTTATGATATCTCTCGAACGAGACCACGCCCATCAGCCTGGGGCTTCTGTAAGCTTCAGAACACTCACTTCAGAAAAGGAAGTGTTAACTTGCTGCATCCTGTATAACTTTGAAAAAGTTGTTAACCGAAATTTACTTACAAGATGAACACAATTTGTTAAACGATGGCCATAGTTTGGTTGTATCACATTTACCTGTATTGGCATAAAATAACATTATATGTGTCCAACTATTTCGCTTATATTTTAAACAAGTCGCTTAGCTTTAATAGCAATAAAGTAAACTATAGAAGAAATATTATTTATTATGTGTAGTTAAACTGAGAAACAATGATGATCGCCCAACAATTTGCGACCACACTATGTTATACGAAATTAAGAACTGTTATGTCATTTATCGTATTATATTAGTTTATGTAACCCATGGCAAATTGATTGATTGATTGATTGATTGATTGATTGATTGATTGATTGATTGATTGATTGATTGATTGATTGATTGATTGATTGATTGATTGATTGATTGATTGATTGATTGATTGATTGATTGATTGATTGATTGATTGATTGATTGATTGATTGATTGATTGATTGATTGATTGATTGATTGATTGATTGATTGATTGATTGATTGATTGATTGATTGATTGATTGATTGATTGATTGATTGATTGATTCATTCATTCATTCATTCATTCATTCATTCATTCATTCATTCATTCATTCATTCATTCATTCATTCATTCATTCATTCATTCATTCATTCATTCATTCATTCATTTATTATATAAAGTACACACTCTCAGAAATGACAACCTTCGTTTTGAGAATTATGCTATCACGTGATTCGATGACGTCACGATTGTCATAAATCGTTACGTCATCGAATCACGTGACTTTTAAAGACATAACGATCTTCTAGTTTTAAAGGAAAGTCATTTATTGGTATTCCTATTCGACACTTTTCTGGGTTAGCAGCTTCTGTTTGGTTATTATTTTTATATTATCAGGTCTCAATCGAGTCTGCGGGGCCGAGTGGACTCTGGAACGTGAGGTCCTCGGTTCGAGTCATTATTATGTTATTTAAAATTATCCAGATTTTTAACAAAAATGAATTAATTAAAAAACGACAACATTCATTCCCTGAGTTTGACGAAATATTTAATCGGAGCATATAGCAGACGTCTGTTTTGTCAAAAATTACAAAAGTTTGATCAAATATAGGAATGCATAGTTAACAGTGCAAGCTTATATATTCAGTTAGCAAATAGAAATTCATGTATTTGTATTGTTAAAACTTATATATATATATATATATATATATAATATATATATATATATATATATATATATATATATATATATATATATATATATATATATATATATATATATATATATATATATATGCGGCGGCCTCTTGAAATAGGCTCCACATCCAGTAAATAGGCTAATAACTCCCAAACAAATCATCAGAATGAAAATTTTCTTGATCGAGCATTTAGGGCTAATCCAGACAATTTCGTACATACGAAATAATAGTCCGTGCGACGAATATTTCGTCTGGGATCTGCAAAATAAATTTATTTTTAAAGGAAAAATAGGTTTTTTAAATACTAAATATATGCCAAACTATCAATGGGAATGGTCTAAAATATATTTATTTAAATCAATAAGAGTGAAAAGTTCATCCAGCCGGGAGTCGAACCCGGGACCCCTTGTTTAGCGCACAAGTGCTCTACCAAGTGCGCTAAACAAGGGGTCCCGGGTTCGACTCCCGGCTAGATGAAATTTTCACTCTTATTGATTTAAATAAATATTGCAGTTCTTTGTGTTAATGCAGCTTTAAGCGCTTCGCAGGAATATGTATGATTTATTCAGTGTGTTTGTTTCATGGTTGATGTTATTAAATATATATATATATATATATATATATATATATACATATATATACATATATACATATATATATATATATATATATATATATATATATATATATATATATATATATATATATATATATATATATCTTATTTACGATTGGTGCCTTTCATTTATGGCGCCACATATCATCGCCTATTATTTATGTCGTAGATCACATCAATTATTATTTATGACATAGATCTAATCGAATATTATTTATGACAGCGACATTTACTAGCACGGTCTTCTCCTGCAGACCTTTAGAACAAAAGGTTCCCGAATATCGAACTCATTTTAGAAAGGTGAAGACGCATTCTTTAATGCAATCTTAAACGAACTTTTATAAAAATGGAATGAAAACTCGTGATAATTCACTCTCAGCTACATTCAATTCAGCGAGCTGGAGATCAATTCCAGTGAATTCCCCCTCTATCTCTTTTAGAGTTGATTGATGCTTTCTTTTTCCCTAAGGGAAAAAGGATAGGGAATTAAATTCACGGATGAGGGATTTTTTCTCTGGCCTTATCATCCGCCCCAAAAAACGATTTCTCTCCGCTTTAACGACAGAGAAACGATTTCAAAAACATAAAGCCGAGTTCGAGGAGATTTATTTTTAGCCCCCCCTTGGAAAATCTTTCTTTAATCGTTCTTTTAGTAACTGTTGATGATGAACAAACAACTGTTGATAGTTGAATAAAAAATGTATCCGATGTCTAATGCATTAGAAGTTGAAAAGTTTATACTCACTATCTTCACTGTTGGTCAGTGCACTCTGTAATGAGAAATTTATACTTAACGCAACTGTTTATTATTGAATTGAAAATATATTATGTGGCTATTGCATAAAAAAACAACGTTTACACTGACTATTTATTCAAATTTTCATTCCTGTTGGCCAGTTAAGAGTTGTTGATGAGATAAGTGCTCTTATTATTGTTATTATTATTATTGTTTTGGAAATATATTTTGTGACAATTTAATAAGAAGTTAAGTTTACACTGACTATCTTTACTATCGGTCAGTGAAAAACTGTTACTGAGAAATTTATACTTAATACAAATGTTTATTATTGAATTGAAAATATATTATGTGGCTATTGCAGGAAAAACAACGTTTACACTAAGAATTTATTCAAATTTTCATTCCTGTGGGTCAGTTAAGAGCTATTGATGAGAGGAGTGCTCTTAAAACAACTGATTATGATTGTTTTGAAAATATATTTTGTGGCTATTGCATAAAGAGTGAAGTTTACACTGACTAGCCATCCAAATTCCCTTCCCTGCTAGTCATTGAAGAACTGTTAATGAGAACATTTTACTTAACGCAACTGTTTATTATTATTAAAGTGAAAATATATTATGTAGCTATTGCAGAAAGAATGACGTTTACACTAACCATTTATTTAAATTCCCTTCCCTGTTGGTCAGTGAAGAACTGCTAATGAGAATTTTTTTCGTAACGCAAAAGTTTATTAATAAATTAAAATAATTTTATTATGCGACTATTGTCTCAAATTGTCTTCACTGTTGGTTACTGAAGGACTGTTGATAAACAATTTACTCTAATCAAATGTTTATTATTGTATTATTTGGCTCGGCTAGAAATTGCACATAAAAAAAGTTAACTGAGAAAACTATTATCTGTTGAATTGAAAATATAAGTTGTGATAATTGTTCTAGAAACAAAGTTAACGCTGAATATCAATTCACATTTTTATTCATGTTGATACATTTAAGAACAGTTCATAAGAAAAATGCAATTAAAATAACTGGTTTTTAAAATTTCAGGTAGAAGTATTTATATTTTCGCGTACGATCTATTTATATATCCTATTGTTGTTGTAATATATTTACATAGTATGTTGTGATCATTTAACTGTAATATAAATTATACAAATAAAACTTCTTGTAGAATTTAAATTTCTGTTTGTAAAGAACTAATTAAACTTTTTTTCATAGTTTTCAGCTAAACAACACACAAAAGTAGATTTTTAGTGAAGTCGCATATTTATGGTTAATAAAGATTAAAATTAAAACTAATTTATTCCTGAATTCAAATGACTCTTTTCCCCGAAAGCAAAAATAGCTTTTGTAATTATTATTGCTACAGTTACAGAATACATAAAAACAGAATATATAAAACAAACAAAATCGACTTAATAATATAAAAATACCATTATCAATATATTTAAACCATTAATTATATGTTGCAATATTACAGCGTTACCTACCGTTAACTATCGTTTAAAATATTTACATCCTATTAATTGTAATATAAATTAACCAAATATAACGTCGTATATAATTGTGATTTCTGTATGTAAAGAACTAATTAAACAAACTAGCTTTCAACTAAACACCGAGAAAAGTATATATATTTTAGTCACATATTTATGGTCAGTAAACATTAAAATTAAAACTAATTTATACCTCTATACAAATGACTCTTTTCCCCGAAAGCAAAATAACTTTTGTCATTTGTATTGCTACAGTTACAGATTATATCAAACAAACAAAAACGACTTAATAAATTAAAGATACCATTATCAATATATTTTAAACATTAATTATATACTATTACAATACTACAGCGTTACCGGCAGTTAACTACCGTTTAATATATTTACATCATATTAACTTTAATATAAATTATCCAAACATAACGTCATGTAGAATTGGGATTTCTGTATGTAAAGTACTAATTAAACGAACTTCTTTCATAGCTTTCAACTAAACAACGAGATAAAGTATATTTACACTTTAGTCACATATTTATAGTCAGTAAACATTAATATTAAAACTAATTTATACCTCTATACAAATGACTCTATTCCCCGAAAGCAAAATAACTTTGTAATTTGCATTGCTACAGTTACATAATATATTAAACAAACAAGAACGACTTAAGTAAGTAAAGATATCATTACCAATATATTTTAACCATTAATTATATATAACAAAACTACAGCGTTACCTACAGCTAACTATCATTTAATATATTTACATTCTATTAACTGTTATATAAATTATCCAAATATAACGTCGTATGTAATTGGGATTTCTGTATGTAAAGAACTAATTAAACAAACTAGCTTTCAACTAAACAACGAGAAAAGTATATTTATATTTTAGTCACATATTTATGGTCAATAAATTAAAGATACCATTACCAATATATTTTAACCATTAATTATACACTATTACAATACTACAGCGTTACCGGCAGTTAACTATCGTTTAATATATTTACATCCTATTAACTTTAATATAAATTATCCAAATATAACTTCATGTAGAATTGGGATTTCTGTATGTACAGAACTAATTAAACAAATATTTTTTTCATAGCTTTCAGCTAAACAACGCGCTAAAGTAGATTTCTATTTTAATAAAGTCACATAGTTATGGTCCATAAAAATTAAAAATTAAACTAATTTATTCCTCCATTCAAATGACTCTTTTCCCCGAAAGCAAAATAACTTTTGTAATTTGTATTGCTACAGTTACAGAGTATATCAAACAAACAAAAACGACTTAATAAATTAAAGATACCATTATCAATATATTTTAACTATTACAATACTACAGCGTTACCGGCAGTTAACTATCGTTTAATATATTTAGATCATATTAACTTTAATATAAATTATCCAAATATAGCGTCATGTATAATTGGAATTTCTGTATGTAAAGAACTAATTAAACTTCTTTCATAGCGTTCAACTAAACAACGAAAAAAAGTATATTTATATTTTAGTCACATATTTATGGTCAGTAAACATTAAAATTAAAACTAATTTATACCTCTATACAAATGACTCTTTTCCCCGAAAGCAAAAATAACTTTTGTAATTTGCATTGCTACAGTTGCGGAATATATCAAACAAACAAAACGACTTAATAAATTAAAGATACCATTATCAATATATTTTAACCATTAATTATATATTATTACAATACTACAGCGTTACCTACCGTTAACTATCGTTTAAGATATATTTACATCCTATTAGTTGTAATATAAATTTACCAAATATAACGTCGTATATAATTGGGATTTCGGTATGTAAAGAACTAATTAAACAAACTAGCTTTCAACTAAACAACGAGAAAAGTATATTTATATTTTAGTCACATATTTATGGTCAATAAATTAAAGATACCATTACCAATATATTTTAACAATTAATTATACACTATTACAATACTGCAGCGTTACCGGCAGTTAACTATCGTTTAATATATTTACATCCTATTAACTTTAATATAAATTATCCAAATATAGCGTCATGTAGAATTGGGATTTCTGAATGTAAAGAACTAATTAAAAAAATTTTTGTTGTTTAACGCTAAACAACGCGCAAAAATAGATTTCTATTTTAATAAAGTCACATAGTTATGGTCCATAAAAATTAAAAATAAAACTAATTTATTCCTCCATTCAAATTACTTTTCTCCCCGAAAGCAAAATAACTTTTGTAATCTGCATTGCTGCAGTCGCAGAATATATCAAACAATCAAAAACGACTTAATAAATTACTTTTGAGCAAATAAAGCCATACAATTTCCATATAAATGGAACACAATTAAATTGAATGGCCGAACTAAATTTCTCTTTCTCAGCCGTTCAAATCTTTTTTATTCTGCTGCAGTTCAACAATGAATTTCACGGTTGTTTGAAAAATGCCAAAGTCATACGCCTACGTTTTTTTTTCAATATCAGGCGAGCACAATTGGGACGGCCAATGTAATCTGATAATCCTTTCAAATTTGCTGTTCGCAGATGGCAACAAAAAATGTCCCAGGAAGAAAAGACACAAAAGGACTGAATTTACTGCCAAAGTTTATAAAATTATTGAGTCGCTTTTATCGCATGAAACACACCCGAGGGTTCTTTCAATCAAATTATGATTTTTGAAGTCGACCTTAATTTCAGTCGTGGATATAAATTATTTAGGGAAATTCATTTCAAGGCTTTTTCGTAACTGATGGGGATGTTTCCATTAAGAATAAAAGTTTAATGAAAAATTAATTTAATTTAAGTCAACCTAAGATATTGGTTTGTAATGTTTCGAATTTTATTTCTGTGTGTGAGATAAAGTAAATGAACTTTATTGAAGTACTGACGTTTATTAAAAATAACTTTTTATGATTAGGAAATTGTTCCTGCCGTGTTAAAAATAGGTACTCAAAAATAAGTAAAACGTACTCATTTTTGATTATATTATATGCATGTCATGGCTCTGAATACATAGGTTTCATTTTTGAAAAAGATATCTACTCAAAAATGTATAAAAAATGAATAAAAAGAGCAGTTTTAGGCTTACATATTCTGTTTTCATATGTCTTTTTCAATATATATCAACAATTACAAACAAGACTCGGCGGGAATCGAACTCAGATCCACAAAAAAAAAAAAACGCAATACAATCCTTATCCGATATACTACCAGAGCGACGTGAAGGAGTTATAAACATACGGTTAAAAATATGAGAAGTAAGATAATTGCGTTGTATTAACTCAGTTTCCATTCAAGCAATCGACATCAAATAATGGAAAACCATCTTCTGACAACTATTTTAAGTTTGTCATGTAACTTTGATAAGATGACTTGAACAGAAGCTGAGATAAGTGACATTGAATCACACGGCTCATTTTTAAGAAAGTATATTGTTACTTAAATTCGAGTACGTCGTCGCGCATTTACGATGCAATTGTACTCAAAGAAAACTAGTACGTCCATGTACTCATTTTTAAGTACTTATTTTTAAGTGTTTTAAAGAAAACTTGTTTTGCTTATGAAATTGTTCCTGCGATTCCAGTAACTTTAAATGAAGAAAATAAACGTATAATTAAAATAATATATTGTGAACTAAATATTTATTAAAAAAAACTTTTTAATTGCATTTTATAACTACCAACATAATAGTTTTATATACAGGACAGTCACAAAATATTATGCAATTGTGATTATTTAGCTGTGTAACACACATAATAAACCACTATTTTTACTATAATTTGAATTCTGTGTTTGCCGCTATTAAACCTAAGAGACATAGTTGGATAAAAATAATGTATTATTATACCAATACATGTGATGCATACGGACAATGACTGTAGCACAATGATTTGTGAAAACTTTACGGTTTAATAACTCAATTATATTTTTAACCTATTTTTGCTTTGTGTTCTTTTATCAAATATTGTATCCGCCTTTGTAAAATTATGTTGTCAACCATTGACCCACTGCAATAAACTTATATATCTATATACTTCCAACCCGCTTGGAGGGTTAATGCTATTTTAAAAATAATTTTATTTAACATTTAAGAATGGGATCAAGAAGTTGTGCAGTGATAAACTTTTCTTGGATAAAATAATATATCTTTGCCATTTTGTATTACTTGACAACCAAATATTATGCTTGCTTTGCATTTTAATTCAAGTTTTTAGTTAAAAGATATTTTTTAGTATTTAAATTCTGTAGTAAAAGTGAAATAGTAGGAATCCTGTTAAAATATATAACCTTCACATAATAACCATAGAAACATAGCGATTCATTCATATTGAAGTAAAACTTATGCACCAATAACCAAAGTCACCAACAACGTAACCACAATAACCAAAGTAACCAACAAAGTAACCACAATAACCAAAGTAACCAACAAAGTAACCATAATAACCAAAGTAACCACAATAACCAACAAAGTAACCACAATAACCAAAGTCGGGTATTAACTCACCTTTAAATTGATTAAGGCTTCATAACTCAGAGTTTACGAGTAGTTTTCAGTATGCTATTATTCTTTACTAAAAAGTAAAAAATTGGTAAATATTAAAATCAACTTTAAATCAATATTTATTAAATGTGCTAAACTATATTAAAAATATTGTATTTTTCTAAATCGACATCAAAACGTTGGTGGGGCACTCATATAAACGATCTTCTATATTGTAGAGTAAGTACCGTACACTTTTATTTGTAATCAAGTTTTAAATAACATCATATGAATTACATGTATTTCAATTTCAAATGTAGGAATGAAAAATCGACTTTAAACAGTATTATTTGCAAGCAGCTACTTTTTTCCCTGCTGTTGCGAGATTATCATACAATACTTGTCACCCCACTTTCTTGCCAAATCCCCTACTCAGGTGCCAAAGAATGGTAGACTTCCATATTCTGACTCCCATAATAAAATAGTTCAATGCAGGTTTCAACAAAGGACCAGACTTTTGGGCGACTTCGTATGCAATAAACTGAATGTATGACTCAACTTATTTTTCTACACGGCAACCAACCAACGGCTTGAGACGATTTCTGGAATCGTGATCAAGCCGAAAAGATACATCCCTATTTGAACTGACCCAACAAAAAAAAAGTCAGCATGATACCTTCATCAAAATTGTCAAATTGAAGGTTTTTTGAAGATTTTATAAAGTATATTGAAACAAAAAAAAATGCAGTTTTATTGAAGTTTTTAATTTTCCTGCATAAAACCTTTAAAATATCTGCATTTTCCCTTCTTAATTAAAAATTGAAGGTTTTTTGCAGGTTTTTATGAAGGTTTTTGTAGGTTTTAATGAAGGTTTTTTACAGTTTTTATGAAGGATATTGAAACAAAAATCTTTAATTTTAATGATCTAAAAAAAACTGCAGTTTTCCTGTATAAAACCTTCAATTTAAAAAAAATTATGAAGGTTTTATGCTGACTTTTTTTGCTGGGGACCTATTGAGAGTTGCACCCATATACGGACTTTTGCGCCCTCACGAAAAAAAAACTTTGCGGGAATATCTTCAAAAAACTAGAAGACTGAGTGCTCGATAAAGAGACATCATGGAAGAAATATACATAAACTTATCTTGAATATTTAAACTGTTATGTTATTAAGTGAATTTTATTAAATGAAGAAAAAACAGCGATTAGTATTGGGTTGGAGGGAAAGTTCTGTCGTATTTTAAATAGGCAGGTGATTTTGCTTGTAAATAAAAAGTACATCTGGCTAGTGAGTCAATCGGATTTTGTTTTGTTTTTTTAGACTGCTGTATAATATAAAAGGTGCCCTTTTTTACCGTTCATCATTTACTTGTGATATTTAAAGTGAAAAACATGTCAGTAGATAAAATGCATTTACAACACTGCATTTTATATGAATTCCAAAAAGGAAGCAATGCATCGGTTGCATGTAAAAATTTATGTGCGGTATTTGGAAAAGATATTGTAAATGTTCGTACTTGTCAAAGATGGTTTAGCAAATTTCGTTTCGGGGATCTGAGCCTCAGAGAAAGTGATCGATCTGGACGACCATCCAAGATCGATAATGATGTTTTGCGATCCATGTTGGAAAATAATCCACATTAACAAGTCGAGAAATTGCAGAAGAGTCATCATACAACTGTTGGAGATCACATTAAATCTCTTGGGTTTGTGTTAAAGCAAAGTGTTTGGGTTCCACATGAATTAACGGAAAAGAATTTGTCTGATCGGGTAAGAATTTGTTCATCACATCTGATTAGACACAATGTGGAGCCGTTTTTGGACAGGTTGGTTACTGGAGATGAAAAGTGGATTCTTTACAAGAATATTAAGAGAAAAAAAAATCTTACTGCAAAATTATCTAACGGGAAAAAAAATTCACGTCTTTTGAAAGTGTTTCTAAGGCAGTTGCTGACTATTTTAACTCCAAGGATGAGAACTACTACAAAATAGGAATTCACAGGTTACCTGAAAGATGGCAACAGGTTGTAACAAATAACGGAGCATATATAATTGATTAATATTAAACACATATTTTTATAAATGAATTCAAATATTTTCTTTAAAATACGACAGAACTTTCCCTCCAACCCAATATTTAACCCTCAAAAGCTTTATAAATAGGGCGAAACTGTAATTTTGTTTTCTCGTCAAAATAGTTTACTTTATATTTCTAATCCAGCAAAAAAAAGTCAGCATAAAACCTTCCTTAAAATTTTTAAATTGAAGGTTTTAGGAGAACTGCAAGTTTTTTTGAATATCTATAAAATTAAAGGTTTTTGTTTCAATATCCTTCATAAAAACTGTTAAAAACCTTCAATTTTTAGAGAACATGCAGATATTTTAATGCTTTTATGTAGGAAAATTAAAAACTCCAAAAAAAAAAAACCTGCCGTTTTTTTGTTTTAATATTCTTCATAAAACCTTCAAAAAACTTTCAATTTGACAATTTCGATGAAGGTTTCTTGCTGACTTTTTTTTGCTAGGAATGCATGCATATTTTATAAACAGTTAAATTTTCATTATTTTAATAGATATATACACTATAAAACTAAAAAAAAAGTAAAATGTACTCATCTTTGAATACAATCGATGCTTAACATGGCCTCGAATACATTACATAAATTGCAATTACAACCAAGACTCACCGTGAATCGAACCCAGATCCTCAGGAACCGCAGTTCAATGCCTTATCCGTTGAACTACAAGGGCGACTTGAAGAAGTTATAAACAAAAGAAATGTTAGAAAGGAGTGCCTGAAGAATGAAAAGTAAGATAATTGAGTTGTAATAACCATTTTCGTAAACGACATTAAATAATGTAGAAAACCATCTGCCGACAACTATTTCAAGTTTTGTGAGGTCGCTTTGTTAAGATAGAATGAACAGAAGCCGAAATTAGCAATATTAAATCCCCCTGATCATTTTTTTAGAAAGTACGGTTGCTTAAATTTAAGTACGTCATCGCTCACTTGCGATCCAATTGTTCTCAAAGAAAAACGAGTATGTTCAGGTACTTATTTTTAAATACTTTTTTTTACAGTGAGTGTATGACTTTAGTCATTCAGCGCCGTCAGATGGTTAAAATAAAACATAAACCTATAAAAAAAATCTCCATAAAAATATGATCTACACGTCTTTTTATTATAATAATAATAATAAACTAATGCGCCGTTTAATAACAGCCCCGACAAAAGAACAAGATAAGATAGCCAGCTAGAACAAAAACAATTCATATCTTACAATGCAACAAGGAAAAGAGATAACCACTTTTTTTAATCAAAAGATGAAAATTCATTAAAAAAGCTTGGTAGCACGCAAATTATCATATTTCAAAACTTTTGTTCCTGCCTCTAGATAACAAAAGCAGTATTTTAAAGGAAGATATCTCTTTAAAGGGGCCTTCTCAATCCAACTAATTAGCTAAACGCGTTATCTTCTTTCTATTTTTGTAGAACGGAAATTGAGTTTCATTTGGAGCGCTATTCAAAATATTGTTTATTGTTGGAGCATAGTTTGAGCTCTTTTAAGTTGAATATCAGATTATCGTTTCATATTAAATCGAGTGTTTAATCATCCGAGCACCTGACACGGCATAATATTGCGCATAGGGTAATTAGATAATTTCAAATTGTTATTTTTTTACTTATACACGCAATTTTTAAATTAAAAAAAATAGTATATTGTGAGAGGTTGCTCTCGCAGAGTGGCGCTGGTGTACCGGAAGTGACGGAATGCGTGGGAGAGAGCGTTCGGTTGTTTTGGAGGGAGAGAAAAAAGAAAGCGAGGACCGGAGGCGGATTCGAAAAGCAAAAGTAACAAGTGTCCGGTGTTATCAATTGTCCGGTGGTATCAAGTGTCCGGTGTCATCCATTGTCCGGTGTTAACAAGTGTCCGGTGTTATCAATTGTCCGGTGGTATCAAGTGTCCGGTGTCAACAATTGTCCGGTGTTATCAAGTGTCCGGTGTTATCAATTGTCCGGTGGTATCAAGTGTCCGGTGTCAACAATTGTCCGGTGTTATCAAGTGTCCGGTGTTATCAATTGTCCGGTGGTATCGTGTCCGGTGTCATCAATTGTCCGGTGTTATCAAGTGTCCGGTGTTATCAATTGTCCGGTGGTATCAAGTGTCCGGTGTCATCAATTGTCCGGTGTTATCAATTGTCCGGTGTTATCAAGTGTCCGGTGTTGTTCTGAATTGTCCGGGGGTTTCAAGAGTATCAACGAACTAAGATTTGAGCTGGGACAAAGCTTACATATATGTTATGTATATCATATATCTTTCAAAATATCGTGATAAATATAATTAAATTGCATGCACGCACGTATATCTTAAATTCATAAATAATGTATGATACAATATTTCTAAAATCTATTAAAGTATTTTGGTAAATGTAAATGTGAATTACATTTAAAAAGTTTCTATTAAAAATGACGAATGAAATGCGAATTCATTTAAGATCCTTTAGTAAATAAAAAAACGTATTCTTTACAAAATAAAACGTTTTAAGTAAAACTATCTTTAATGATTTTAAAGTGTTGCAAATCTACACAACTCTATTTTCTTTCCTTTACCGAGTATAGAATTAATATTGACAATATTTTATATGTGTCAAAGTTTCAATTTTTGAAATATTTTATGTCTTCGCTTTTTGAGGTTCATTGGGTAATTTTTTTAAAATCAAATAACATGTGTGTCTACGACAACATTAGCCTAAGAACGTATAATTGTGCGATCATTACATTTTATATAATTAATCCTTCTATATTAATGTTTTTCACATATACATTACTTTAACGGAACAGTTACTATGTATTAAGTTATTTTCTGAATATTGTTTTGGTACAGGTTAGCGAAAAATAATAATAATCTGTTTTGTAGTTAGTGGGAATACAAACTAAAGACAGAATGACGTTTTTTCCCATTCACTTTATAATAAGAAACAAAAAAGGTTATAATCATGTTTAGGTTTAATAAAGGTTAAAAACATGTTACGTTCCCTCTCCCGCACCGAAGTCCGGGGCTTTATCCGTTGTGCTATCAGAGCGACGGGAAGAAGTTATACACAGAAGAAATGTTAAAAAGGTGTTCCAAAAGAATGGGAAGTAAAATAATTCAGTTATAATAATTAAGTTTCCATTTAAGCAATCAACATAAAATTATGTGGAAATCCATCTTCTGAACAAATATTTTAAGTTTGATAGCTCGCTTTATTAAGATTGCTTGAACAGAATCTGAAATTAGTAATAATAAATCATACTGCTCATATTTGAGAAAGTACGGTTACTTAAATTGGAATACGTCATCCTCATTTACGACGCAATTCATACTCAAAGAAATATGAGTAGGTTCATGTTCTTGTTTTTAAGTACCTTTTTTTTTTTACAGTGCCGTTGTCAGATTCTGAATCTGCGATTAGTCAATTCTAACAAATTATATTTAAGAAGAAATATTTATTCCAGAATGCTATAGGATTCATATTCCTTAGCGTTATTTTAATGTGATAATTTGTACTTTTGTTTAGATATAAAATGATGGATTGCATATGAAGCTACCGTAGCGACGCGAAGAAGTTATAAACAGAAGTAATGGTTAAAAGGTGTGCCAAAAATAAAATGGGAATTAAGATAACTAAATTGTAATTACTTGGTTTCCATTTCAGCAATCGACATCACTGTGGAAAACCATCTTCTAAACAAATATTTTATATTTGTCAAATCGCTTTGTTAAGATGGCTTGAGCAGAAGCTGGGATTAACAATATTAAATCCCACTGCTCATTTTTGAGAAAGCACAGTTGCTTAAATTTGAGTACGTCATCGCTTATTTACAATGCGATTATACTCAAAACAAAAACGAGTATGTTAAGGTACTCATTGTTAAGTACATTTTTCAACAGTGTAGAAATACCGAAATAAATAAGTTTTATATATTAAAGATTACAAAAATACACACACAGAGACCAAATACCCTATACCGAATAAAAAAAACATCAACTCTCCTCTAAGTCCCTATTCCCCAAACGTTCCATTTCACTCTCTATCTCTAATGGCCCCTTCCATACGTGACAGACGGGCCCCATCAGGCCCCCTATGGCTTGTCAACGGAGAGTTCCCTCAGTGGGATTGAAAGATTTTCTTTCTGTCATCAAAGATGATAACTCGGATGACAGAAAGACGTGAAAGACTGTACTGGAGAGGGAGTTTATGTTTCCACGTATAAACAATTACAGCTGATGAGTGAATGGTAGTGGAATGGGGCTTTAGATGTAATCAATAACGGTAAGGGTTCATTTCGTTTATGTGGGTATTCGGTTGATCTAGGTAATGGTTAAAGTGTTAGTTGGGTATTGGAGGAGTGGGCCGGTGTTGTCTGGGGTTTATATATCGAAAGGAAGGGTATTATCAATGATAAAGATGAACTGTGTTTATCTTCGAGCATGTATCCTTCATAGTAGAGAAAACATAATGTTATAATCTCGCTAACATCAAAGTGAGACCAACGTGTATGGCCTCAGACACGTGGTTAATTACGTCATTCCGTTCATAAATTTTTACTGTTACACATTTCCCAATTCATCAGCCAATCGCGAGTATTTTTTAATTCATAATTTTGTAAAGAAGTCACGTGTCTGAGGCCATTCGGTCTGAGGTGTTGGTTTCACGATTTTGACGTCATATTCGCTCTACTACAGTCCATTTCCTTAACGATTATTAGTGAGAGATTATCTTATTAGTGAGTAGTAACACTAGTTTTATCTGGAACGGTTGTACATTACCAGTAAAAAAATTAATTTTGCATATTATAAAAATCTTTAAAGAGAAATATTTTTGTCCTTTTGTTTATAATTTCACAAAAATATTTCTCACTTGTATATATTATAAGATAGGTTACTTTTTTGCAAATTTTATTTAAGGAACAGTTGACTAATTTTTTTTTTTTAGTTTTTAAGCTAACACTGTGAAATATTATTCATTGTAATAATGTATAATTATTACATTATAATTGTAATAATGGTTATTCAACATGGGGACAAATTTTAGTTTGAAAGTAACAAAAACTTCATAATTTAAATTTAAAGAAACATATAATAATAAATTTCTTTTAACGTTCCATGAGCGATTTTTTTATTGTGGTAATTTTGATACCGTAATAAATACCTAACTCATCATGTAAACCAATTAAAAAAAATTATTTATTTGAAAAAATTTAATTTCTTTTGATTTTTTTTTAAAAATTTGAGAGAATATAGATATTTCCAACCAATAGTCGTTATATACAAATTAATCCTCAACTTTCATATAAGAAACATGCAAAAATCATTTTCTATAATTATGTATAACATTTTTTAAATGTTTCAAGATTCTAACAAAAATACTAATCCGCGTGATGGAGCATTTCGAAATATTATATGGGTTCACATTTAACAAGACGAGTAAAATTCATTTTTGTGAAAATATGTATTCATTAAACCCTTTTTTTTATTTGGATTTTATACACATTAGATGCGACATTTGTATAGTTGTGCTTATAAATATAAAAAATAGTGTTAGTTAGAGCATTAAAAAAATTATCAAAATTTTGATGAATTTTTGCTATTTTAAAGCCCGTTATAACCTTTAAGAAGTTAAAAAAATACGTTAAAAAAATTATAATTAAATAAAAAAAAATTAGGAGAAAAAGAATGTGTCATTCCCCCCTTAACAATTCATATAAAGAAAAAAAAAATCTTTTACATATACCTACATAGGCTGCCTTCATAAATCACTTTCAATAAATATCGACAATTACAGCCAAGGCTTACAGGGAATCGAACCCAATCTACAGGCACCACTGTCCAGACCCTTATCCGTTAAGCTACCAGGGCGCTGTGAAGAAGTTATAAACATAAGTAATGTTTAAAATGTGTCCCAAAAGAATGGGAAGTAAGGTAATTAAGTTTTAATAACTCAGTTTCCATTTCAGCAATCGACATCAAATAATGTTGAAAACCATCTTCTGAACACCTATTTTACGTCTGTCAGGGCGCTTTGTTAAGATGGCTTTAATAGAATCTGAGATTGGCAACACTAAATTACACTGCTCATTTTTGAGAAAGTACGATTACTTAAACTTGAGTACGTCATCGCTCATTTCGATGAAATTGTACTCAAAGAAAAAGGAGTAGGTTCAGGTACTCATTTTTAAGTAACTTTTGTTTGCAGTGTAGTAATATATAGATTAATTTTTTTTTAGTAATTACTTAAATATAGTTTAAAAAATAGTTTCCTTCAATTTTTTTTAAAAAAAAATTTATTCCAATTACTAAAAATCTGTAAAAGCAGTTTGTTATTCACGTCCTTTTGCTTATAAAATTGCAAAATTACATTATTTCAGAAAATATTTTCTGGAATTGTATAACTTGTTTTTGCGAATTTTATGTGTAAAAAAGTTTTACATTTTTTTAAAGGTTCCCCTCCCCTTAACAAGTCATATAAAGAAAAAAATATTTTTCAGATACACTAAAAATTAATGCATAAGAAATTACATTGTTTTGATTCTGAAATCTTGTATGTAAAAACTTTTCTATTTCCAGTTATTCCAATAAAGATAATATAGTCACAAAAGAACTAAACAACTATAACACAATACTCTTTAGTAAACTTTAAAACATGGACACCCTCATAAATGCAATTCAAACCGGATTTTACAGCCAATTCGCAATTTAAAAAAACAACAAACTTATCCGATCTAAAACCCATTACAACATCGAGGAGATTTTCAAAATTGTGAACGTATAAACTTTTTTCTAAATAAAAAAAAATCTGTTACAGATACAATGAAAGTTAATGCATAAGAAATACCATAGTTTTGATTCTGAAATCTTGTATGTGAAAACTTTTATATTGCTAGTTATTTCAATAAAGAAAATATAGTCACAAAAGAACTAAACAACTAAAATATAAAAACTAAACAACAACTCAAATACAACTAAATACATTTTAAAATCCCTATATCCTTAAAATAAAATTATAATTTTTTTAAACTTTTGTACATGTAATTATGTTAACATGCTTTGCACAAATACGTGAAAAAAATATATAATTAAATAGAAAAAATTAAGAAAAAAAAAGTAAAATGTTTCCCATCCCCTACCCTTAACAATTCACATAAAGAAAAAAATATTTTACAGAGACAATGAAAGTTAATGCATAAGAAATAACATTGTTTTGATTCTGAAATCTTGTATGTGAAAACTTTTCTATTTCCAGCTATTTCAATAAAAATATATATTCATAAAAGAACTAAACAACTAACATACAAAAACTAAACAACTTAAATACATTTTAAAGTCCTCTATATCCTTAAAAAAAGTTATAATATTTTTTGTAATATTTGTAACTGAAATTAAGTTAATATGCTTTGCACAAATACGTGAAAAAAATTATAATTAAATAGGAAAAATTAAGGAAAAAAAGTAAAATGTTTCCCACCCCCTACCATTAACAATTCATATAAAGAAAAAAATATTTTACAGATACACTGAAAGTCAATGCATAAAAAATAACATAATTTCGATTCTGAAGTCTTGTATTTGAAAATTTTCTATTGCTAGTTACTTCAATAAAGATAATATAGTCACAAAAGAACTAAACAACTAAAACACAATACTCTTTAGCAAACTTTAAAACAGGGAAATCTCATAAATGCAATTCAAACCGGATTTCACAGCCAATTCGCAATTCAAAAAACAACAAACTTATCCGATCTAAAACCCATTACAACATCGAGGAGATTTCCGAACGTATAAACTATTTTTTCCGTTTCGGTTATTGCCCCTCCATTAAATGTTACATAGAACATTACCTCCTGAAATTACCACCTCTCTAAACAAGTCCCTCCTTGAAAACCCCACGGACATAAATTCGTATTAACGTAACGCATTTATACGAGTGCCTCGTAAATAAAGATGCATATGCGAAACTCGTACCTTTAATGATAGTAATTTGGACTGTAAATATGTTAGTTTGGGCATTGAGGATTGGTACTCATATGTAAAGGTATTATAGGCAGTTATGGGCAATGAAAATTTTTCTGGATATATGTGGAATATGCAGTGATAATTGAATATTTAATGGTTGGGTAATTTGAGTTTCTTAGGATTGGTTATAATAAAATTTACGATACTTTTTTAATTTCATATATAGGAGTATACGTCCTTTAAAGAAAGCTCGCTGCAATAAAAAAAATTCAAATACATAAAAAGAGCGTCAATTTCGATAAAACATATTTTCGGAACAGATGTAGTATAGGACATTTGGCTTTTTTTTTTTTGGCGACGAAAAAAGTCGCCAAATAGGTTTTCTGATTTGCGCCGCTAAATTTTATAGTGGGCCAAATGAATAAAAAAAATCTATTTGCTGCTCCCGGCCGACCAAAAGTAGGTCTTTTGTTCGAAAATCCAATTTAAAACTCCTCCCTAAGTGCACCTGGAATTTCTCAATTGCACTAATTAAAGGCGGCATAACTATCAAATACAAATACAAAACTATCAAATACAAATACAAAACTATCAAATACAAATACAAAACTATCAAATACAAAACTATCAAATACAAATACAAAACTATCAAATACAAATACAAAACTATCAAATACAAATACAAAACTATCAAATACAAATACAAAAGTATCAAATACAAATACAAAAGTATCAAATACAAATACAAAACTATCAAATACAAATACAAAACTATCAAATACAAATACAAAACTATCAAATACAAATACAAAACTATCAAATACAAATACAAAGCTATCAAATACAAATACAAAACTATCAATGCACTGACCTGATGACTTGACCCTTCTAATTTAAGCAGTTCCGTAAAAAAACCGGTGATTTGAAAAACTATTTTGTTGTATTCTTCCGCTTCCGTTCGAAATTGCCGTTACATTTAAAATTCTAGTTAAATTCTAAATTGCCGTTAAACATAGTTCCGGGAACGCACAAAAACGATTACGCAGCGCGATGACGTCATAGGGTTGCCAGATTGAAAGTCGCCACAAGAATCGGAAAATACCAAGGAGTAAAGAAAATGGTGGAGGTGATTTGGCGAGTATCACTGTACTTAAGATAGCAACCTTAAAGTAGGTACAAGAAAATCCAACTGGCAATGCATTTCCACGTAGACTGCGTTATTTAACATACGAAATTTAAAGTATAAAAACTAAAAAAATAACAGTTTTTGCAGTTGTCAGATGCAGTACAAGTTCCAAATCGATAAAGAATGCAATTATTTCCACTTTATAGGTAAATTAAATTATAAAATATTTTATCGCCAAGTACTATTACAAAGTAGTGCTTAGGCACAGCGCCAAATACTTTGACAGTACCTACTTTTTAAGCGATTGCATACTTCACATTGCAGACCGGTGTTAGACTTGATCGTACCTCCACTCACTTTTTTCCTCCGTGGAAAATACCAACAAATTTTCAGGTTGCCATACTATAAATGTATCGCTCTTATAAAACACGCCAACAAGAACCTCGCTCGCCAAAGAACCTCGCCGCTCCTATACTACATCTGAACCATATTTTCCAACACATAATGTTTGCTGTTATTTTTTTTAAATGAAATTTTCGCAATGTTTAAATGAAATGTTCGCAATGTTTAAATGAAATGTTCGCAAACACGTAAAAGTTCTCGTTAGATATTTTGGGTGGGTACATTTTAAAATTTATTGTAAAATATAGTAAATGGTTTACGACTGTGAATTTTTGAATATAACGATTATGAACGAGGACATGTTTGTTTTTTTGATGCAATTAAAGAATTTAGTTCAAAATCTTTCTTATGGATGACGTTTAAAAAGTCGACAAAATTAAATAGTTTTATATTACTACCACTACTTTATTTTATATATTTTATTTATAATTTTAATTTATTTTGGCACTTCAAGTTTCAGTAGATTTTGTAGGAATTAAATTATTTATGGATAATTTACGTCAATCGTAGAGTTATCCACTATATTACTAAAATAATTTAAAAGCTGGTTATTCAATTAGAACAAAAAGTTTTATTGAATTGGCAATCTATAGAAAATTTGACATCGCTTTTTTCAAATAGCATAGAAAGGTTTCTCTACGAATCATAACTTGTAAACAAATCGTGAAAAATCATTTATTATTAAAAGATCGACTCCAATCAAACATTCGCCTAGGACCGTAGACATATTAGCCTCATAGAAATGTATAAAGACCTAGAAGGAGGAAGGGTATAGAAGCCGATGAAGCCTGTAAGGGCGAGAAAACGGGGTAGAGTTGGAGAGAAACTGGGAAGAATTAGGTATATGGCTGCCAGATTGGTGACATTTATCGCTTGCTTTGGACTTTGCTTCAACTTGAACAACAACAAATCATTTTCATTACTTTGTTATTAATTAAGAAAGTAATTAATTTTAATTTACCCAAATTAATTACGGCAATATTTTAGGCATTGAAACCATAAAATAACAAAAATTAGCGTTAAAAGTTAAAAATTATGTATACCCATGTGGTTGTATAAAACTTCTAAATATTAATATTTCCCTTTAAAAGCAACGCAAACTACATTTTTTCTCATAATCTACAATATTACCGTGTTTTATGGTAATTTACAGCATTATCAAAAATGCTATATTTAGAGCGCAATAATTTTTTTTAAAAAGCGATTTTACCATTGAAACTCCCATTTACCGACACATTGAGGGGAACAGTTGGCGACGGCCGCCATACCTTCAATTCCCCTATTGGCAAAACTGGCTTTCAGCCTTCCAGCAACCCTATTAGAGTTCAGTGATTAGCCTCCTTTACCTAATTTCTAGTATGTACATTATTCGAAACCCATGATTGGTTTATGCAATCACGTGAACAATGACGACTTTTCAGAAGACGAAGAAAAATGTGTTTGTGTTTTGCGACGCTCGGTTTTTGTTTATATTTATGCTTCCCAAATTTCTCATTAATCAGATAGTTAGAGAATCAGGAAACTGTATTCTAATACGCAGCAACATTCGATACATGGACGATCGCAACAAATGGGTGAAATAATACGGAGAAATATCAAACACTCAGTGGAATGCAATACCTAATGGATAGAAGATAGGTTGCTCGTAAGTAGTGACGTCACTGTCCACGTGATCGCATAAACCAATTACGAGCTTCAATTATTGGCCCTATAAGAAATTAGGTAAATAAAACAATTATCGGGCCGGCGTAGCCCCTGGCTTTAGATCAATTTACTCGATTGGACGGGAATCGATTCTTTTCATGTGTATATCGATGTGTCAACAGCAGATAAGCCAAATTCGTTCCTGACGTCTGCTAAAAATATCCATGATGTATAGTAGGCTGCTATAGAGCCGGCGTGGCCAAGGCGTTAGAGCATCGTATTCATTTTCAGACAGAGATGGGGATCGACGTGTGTGGCGATCTGACAATCAGAAGAGTTACGTATTCTTTCTCTTCTCGAGGCCCGCTTAAAAAACCATCCACCGTGAATATATGAACTGATGCACATTAAATTTGTAGTGATTCAAACGTACTCATTCCCTGCGGGAAAGATAAACTCAGGTGTTGTCCTCGTCATCTGACCGTGGTTCAAAATTACAAGGCAATGTTCCCTGATCTATGCTTCAGGATGAACCGTCACCAATAACCCCCTATGCAGCCCTAGTGCGAATTTAACAAATCAACACATTCTTCCTAAAAATGTATGTCAAATGCTCAATACGTTTTTTTAAATTTCAATTTAAAAATCAATTAACTTGAACATGGTTTGGTTAATCAACGTCACACTAGAGCTGCAAGGGCTATTGGCGACGGTTCGGGGCCTATTTCAATGGAAACAATGCCCCATGTATTTTAACCATGGTTTGGTTTGGTTTGGTTAGTTAACGTCGCACTAGAGCTGCACAGTGGACTATTGGCGACGGTTTTAACCATGGTGAGATGAAGAGGACAACACCTAAGCTGGCACCCGACGCAACCTTAATAAGCATCAGTACATTGAACCTCAATCAGATTTATCGTGCACCAGTCCCGTTTATACACCAGCATAATTTGTTGGACGTTCTGGAAGACTTTCTAGTATTTTTGTGGTGAAGCTGGCAACCTTCCGATTGCAAGATCACTAATTTTTTTACTTTCCTTTGTGAAATCCACCGCACGGACTCGAACTAACAATCCTCTGATTACCAGCTGAACACTTTTATTCAATAAACAACTACAGGACCAAAAACTCGTTCCGGACAACGCGAAAAAAACCTCTTTTCGTTATTTTATAAAATAACTACCATTATTTAAATTAAAGAAGTTTATATTTCAATTTAGAGAATGCTTCACGAACTTAACAAACATCAACTTTTATCACGCTAATCGATTTGACTCCCGAACAAAGAACCCACTAAAGCCTTCACAAACATTCCGAAACTTCTGTTCATGCTAAACTGTCAAGAACAAAGAGACGGGAGACACATACTATTAAGTGAAAAATGTCACAGATAGGCAGGTAATTGGATTTGGTGGGCGGAAAATACACACGCTCTTTAAAATGAACTTAAGTGAGTTAAAACCGCCTGTTTACCGGAGGTAAATTGAATTATAAAACAGTTTTGCTTTCGAAAAGATCGCTGCTTAGTTCGTGTAACAGATAGGTAATTGTAAAAGATGACTTTGGGAAAATTTACGTACTCGAAGTTTATTGTTTAGAATGTAAGTAGGAAAATCAAAGTAAACAATGATGAATGAATGACGTTACATTCTAATACTGCTTTAAGTACGATTTAAATAGAGTCTGTACTGCTGCTTTGTAGATATGGAACCTAGGAGTTTTACGGGTACTTTCTAAGTAATTTTAAAACAGTTTTTAAGTAAACAGTGGCCTTCGTGGCCGAGCGGTTAAAGGCGTCAGCTGGGAATACGAAGGTTCCTGGTTCGATGCCAGGCGATGGACTTTACAAAGTTGGTTTGGTTTGTTTAAATAACGTCGCACTAGAGCTGCACTGTGGGCTATTGGCGACAGTTCGGGGCCTATATCGAAGGAAAGACCCGGGAACGATGCCTCGTATTTTTGAACCATGGTCAGATGACGAGGACAACACCTGAGATGGCACCCGACGCAACCTCAATAGGCGTCAGGACATTGGACCCCGATCAGATGTATCGTGCACCAGTCCCGTATACACGCCGTTCATTTTTGCGGATGTTCTGGACGACTTTTCTAGTATTTTGTAGCGAAGCTGGCAACCCTCCGATCACAAGATCACTACTTTTTTACTTTTCTTTTGTCAAATCCATCGCCTGGCATCGTGCCACGAATCTTTGGATTCTCAGCTGACGCCTTTAACCGCTCGGCCACGGAGGCCCAACATGTATTCGGAGTAATAAGCATCGAATGTAATAAAAAATGAGTACATTTTACTTTTTTTTTTAGTACTTATTTTTAACAATGCAGGTACACATTTTGGTTCCCCCAACAACCTCATTCCTTCATAATTAATTAAGCGAATTAATTAATATATACCACCTAACGCATTTGGCGCGACTGTCATCTTGGCTAGTACACAGTCGCTCTATTCGTTCATAGACTCAATGCTTTTGAGATACTATACAGTTAATTTCAATTGTCTGCTTCAAAACTAGTCTATCAACGTCTCCTGTTAGTGTACCTCCATGGAGAATAGGAATACACTCAAACCAGTTTTTGTGCGGTGGATAGGGACCGCATAAAAACAAATTCGCACACGGCTTTACAAGTAGCTATAAAAAATAGTTTTCGCAACACACTTAAATTTTTTTTATGGGGTAAATAGGGACCGCATAAAAAAATTCGCACAAAACTTTACGAATAGCTATAAAAAATAGTTTTCGCAACACAATTAAATAATATTTTTTATGCGGTAAATAGGGGACCGCATAAAAAAAGCTTCACATAGAAAATAACTCAAAAACCTTACGAAATAACTAAGAATTGCTTTTTTAAACGAAATCAAGACACGAGGCTTGACGGCTACTTGGAATCTCGCCAAACCTTTTGGAATCCGATTTTGGAAATACGTATGTGAACATTTTTAAATATTTTATTTACATATGTACTTGTTTTACACATACAAAAGTTTTCAAAACGTATGAGCATTATCCTTTGTAGTCTGACAATACGCGAACTTTCTTGTGGTAAGCTGGTTCAAACTCGCTGTCGTCACATCACTTGAAGATACCACCTCGCACTCGTTTAGAGTTGACTTTTTTTCAGTTACCATGTAGTCTGTGATCAGTTTTTGCGACGAGTGTTGTTTCACTAGATGCTTGTATATGTCTCGGTAGCCAGATAATCAATTATGTTCTAATTTGATTGAAATTTTCATATACCGCACAAAAAAAATTTGCACAAAAAATTACACAACAAAAATTGCACAACAAAAATTGCACAAAAAAATTGCGCAAAAAAAATCGCACAAAAAAGACCGCAGAAAAACAGGTTTCAGTGTACCAGAAAAAACTTTTAATCCAAGCCACAGTTCAACTATCTTTTTTCTCCCTAACAATTTCTTTATCCTATTCATTGTCCTTATTTAATCCTTATATACGCTTCCTACAACATCAACGACCCCAGAAAATCCCCACAAAACAACATTTTTGTTTCCTCGTTTTAAAACGACAAGAAGCAGAATAGCGATTCCCAGAGGTTTTATGGCAGCTTTCACGGGGTAGACCCTGACGTACTTAAACCCAATCGTCTTAAAAGCAGACGAAAAAAATAAAACCCCAAATTGCCTTTCCCCCCCGCAGTCAAGTCTCAGAACTAAAAGGATAGAACAATAGACGTTAAACTTACCCCCCTCCCCGCCATCATTTTGCCAACTCAACTTAAGGATCCAAAGTGGCGTTTTCAAAATAGAATATATTTAAGGATTCACCAACAGAACATTGAATTTACCACTGAGATTACGTTCTGTATTGCTGTTTCATGTTGTTGCGAAGGGAGGCACTGTCTAAAGATGGCTTTTTAGAAGGCGCGAGTGAGTATTTTTTTAGCTGTCGTAGAAGTCATAAGGTCAGGGTGTTTGGGTGGTAGAAGTCATAAGGGGAGAGTGTTGAGGAGGGTAGAAGTTATAAGATCAGAGAAGGTCAGAGTGTTTGGGTGGTAGAAGTCATAAGGTGGGAATCTTGAGGAGGTAGTAGTCATAAGGTCTGCGGTGGTAGAAGTCATAAGGTCAGGGTGTTTGGGTTGTAGAAGTCATAAGGGGAGAGTGTTGAGAAGGGTAGAAGTTATAAGATCAGAGAAGGTCAGAGTGTTTGGGTGGTAGAAGTCATAAGGTGGGAATGTTGAAGAGGTAGTAGTCATAAGGTCTGGGGTGGTAGAAGTCATAAGGTCAGGGTGTTTGGGTGGTAGAAGTCATAAGGGGAGAGTGTTGAGGAGGGTAGAAGTTATAAGATCAGAGAAGGTCAGAGTGTTAGGTGGAAGAAGTCATAAGGTGGGAATGATGAGGGGGTAGAAGTCATAAGGTCTGGGGTGGTAGAAGTCATAAGTTCAAGGTGTTTGGGTGGTAGAAGTCATAAGGTGAGAGTGTTGAGGAGGGTAGAAGTCACAAGGTCTGGGGTGGTAGAAGTCATAAGGTCAGAGTGTTAGGTGGTAGAAGTCATAAGGTGGGAATGTTGAGGGGGTAGAAGTCATAAGGTCAGGGTGTTTGGGTGGTAGAAGTCATAAGGGGAGAGTGTTGAGGAGGGTAGAAGTTATAAGATCAGAGAAGGTCAGAGTGTTAGGTGGTAGAAGTCATCAGGTGGGAATGTTGAGGGGGTAGAAGTCATAAGGTCTGAATGTTGAGGAGGTAGAAGTCATAAGGTCTGGCGTGGTAGAAGTTATAAGGTCTGGCGTGGTAGAAGTCATAAGGTCTCGCGTGGTAGAAGTCATAAGGTCAAGGTGTTTGGGTGGTAGAAGTCATAAAGTGAGAGTGTTGAGGAGGGTAGAAGTTATACGATCAGAGTACTGGGTTGGTAGAAGTTATAAGGCCAGAGTGTTAGGTGGTAGAATTCATAAAGTGGGAATGTTGAGGGAGTAGAAGTCATAAGGTCAGGGTGTTTGGGTGGTAGAAGTCATAAGGTGAGAGTGTTGAAGAGGGTAGAAGTTATAAGATCAGAGAAGGTCAGAGTATTAGGTGGTAGAAGTCATCAGGTGGGAACGTTGAGGGGGTAGAAGTCATAAGGTCTGAATGTTGAGGAGGTAGAAGTCATAAGGTCTGGCGTGGTAGAAGTTATAAGGTCTGGCGTGGTAGAAGTCATAAGGTCTCGCGTGGTAGAAGTCATAAGGTCAAGGTGTTTGGGTGGTAGAAGTCATAAAGTGAGAGTGTTGAGGAGGGTAGAAGTTATACGATCAGAGTACTGGGTTGGTAGAAGTTATAAGGCCAGAGTGTTAGGTGGTAGAAATCATAAAGTGGGAATGTTGAGGGAGTAGAAGTCATAAGGTCAGGGTGTTTGGGTGGTAGAAGTCATAAGGTGAGAGTGTTGAAGAGGGTAGAAGTTATAAGATCAGAGAAGGTCAGAGTGTTAGGTGGTAGAAGTCATCAGGTGGGAATGTTGAGGGGGTAGAAGTCATAAGGTCTGAATGTTGAGGAGGTAGAAGTCATAAGGTCTGGCGTGGTAGAAGTTATAAGGTCTGGCGTGGTAGAAGTCATAAGGTCTCGCGTGGTAGAAGTCATAAGGTCAAGGTGTTTGGGTGGTAGAAGTCATAAGGTCAGAGTGTTAGGTGGTAGAAGTCATAAGGTGGGAATGTTGAGGGGGTAGAAGTCATAAGGGGAGAGTGTTGAGAAGGGTAGAAGTTATAAGATCAGAGAAGGTCAGAGTGTTTGGGTGGTAGAAGTCATAAGGTGGGAATGTTGAGGAGGTAGAAGTCATAAGGTCTGGGGTGGTAGAAGTCATAAGTTCAAGGTGTTTGGGTGGTAGAAGTCATAAGGTGAGAGTGTTGAGGAGGGTAGAAGTCACAAGGTCTGGGGTGGGAGAAGTCATAAGGTCAGAGTGTTAGGTGGTAGAAGTCATAAGGTGGGAATGTTGAGGGGGTAGAAGTCATAAGGTCAGGGTGTTTGGGTGGTAGAAGTCATAAGGTGAGAGTGTTGAGGAGGGTAGAAGTTATAAGATCAGAGAAGGTCAGAGTGTTTGGGTGGTAGAAGTCATAAGGTGGGAATGTTGAGGAGGTAGTAGTCATAAGGTCTGGGGTGGTAGAAGTCATAAGGTCAGGGTGTTTGGGTTGTAGAAGTCATAAGGGGAGAGTGTTGAGAAGGGTAGAAGTTATAAGATCAGAGAAGGTCAGAGTGTTTGGGTGGTAGAAGTCATAAGGTGGGAATGTTGAGGAGGTAGTAGTCATAAGGTCTGGGGTGGTAGAAGTCATAAGGTCAGGGTGTTTGGGTTGTAGAAGTCATAAGGGGAGAGTGTTGAGAAGGGTAGAAGTTATAAGATCAGAGAAGGTCAGAGTGTTTGGGTGGTAGAAGTCATAAGGTGGGAATGTTGAGGAGGTAGTAGTCATAAGGTCTGGGGTGGTAGAAGTCATAAGGTCAGGGTGTTTGGGTGGTAGAAGTCATAAGGGGAGAGTGTTGAGGAGGGTAGAAGTTATAAGATCAGAGAAGGTCAGAGTGTTAGGTGGAAGAAGTCATAAGGTGGGAATGATGAGGGGGTAGAAGTCATAAGGTCTGGGGTGGTAGAAGTCATAAGTTCAAGGTGTTTGGGTGGTAGAAGTCATAAGGTGAGAGTGTTGAGGAGGGTAGAAGTCACAAGGTCTGGGGTGGTAGAAGTCATAAGGTCAGAGTGTTAGGTGGTAGAAGTCATAAGGTGGGAATGTTGAGGGGGTAGAAGTCATAAGGTCAGGGTGTTTGGGTGGTAGAAGTCATAAGGGGAGAGTGTTGAGGAGGGTAGAAGTTATAAGATCAGAGAAGGTCAGAGTGTTAGGTGGTAGAAGTCATCAGGTGGGAATGTTGAGGGGGTAGAAGTCATAAGGTCTGAATGTTGAGGAGGTAGAAGTCATAAGGTCTGGCGTGGTAGAAGTTATAAGGTCTGGCGTGGTAGAAGTCATAAGGTCTCGCGTGGTAGAAGTCATAAGGTCAAGGTGTTTGGGTGGTAGAAGTCATAAAGTGAGAGTGTTGAGGAGGGTAGAAGTTATACGATCAGAGTACTGGGTTGGTAGAAGTTATAAGGCCAGAGTGTTAGGTGGTAGAATTCATAAAGTGGGAATGTTGAGGGAGTAGAAGTCATAAGGTCAGGGTGTTTGGGTGGTAGAAGTCATAAGGTGAGAGTGTTGAAGAGGGTAGAAGTTATAAGATCAGAGAAGGTCAGAGTATTAGGTGGTAGAAGTCATCAGGTGGGAACGTTGAGGGGGTAGAAGTCATAAGGTCTGAATGTTGAGGAGGTAGAAGTCATAAGGTCTGGCGTGGTAGAAGTTATAAGGTCTGGCGTGGTAGAAGTCATAAGGTCTCGCGTGGTAGAAGTCATAAGGTCAAGGTGTTTGGGTGGTAGAAGTCATAAAGTGAGAGTGTTGAGGAGGGTAGAAGTTATACGATCAGAGTACTGGGTTGGTAGAAGTTATAAGGCCAGAGTGTTAGGTGGTAGAAATCATAAAGTGGGAATGTTGAGGGAGTAGAAGTCATAAGGTCAGGGTGTTTGGGTGGTAGAAGTCATAAGGTGAGAGTGTTGAAGAGGGTAGAAGTTATAAGATCAGAGAAGGTCAGAGTGTTAGGTGGTAGAAGTCATCAGGTGGGAATGTTGAGGGGGTAGAAGTCATAAGGTCTGAATGTTGAGGAGGTAGAAGTCATAAGGTCTGGCGTGGTAGAAGTTATAAGGTCTGGCGTGGTAGAAGTCATAAGGTCTCGCGTGGTAGAAGTCATAAGGTCAAGGTGTTTGGGTGGTAGAAGTCATAAGGTCAGAGTGTTAGGTGGTAGAAGTCATAAGGTGGGAATGTTGAGGGGGTAGAAGTCATAAGGTCAGGGTGTTTGGGTGGTAGAAGTCATAAGGGGAGAGTGTTGAGAAGGGTAGAAGTTATAAGATCAGAGAAGGTCAGAGTGTTTGGGTGGTAGAAGTCATAAGGTCAGGGTGTCTGGGTGGTAGAAGTCATAAGGTGAGAGTGTTGAGGAGGGTAGAAGTTATACGATCAGAGTACTGGGGTGGTAGAAGTTATAAGGTCAGAGTGTTAGGTGGTAGAAGTCATAAGGTGGGAATGTTGAGGAGGGTAGACGTTATAAGATCAGAGAAGGTCAGAGTGTTAGGTGGTAGAAGTCATAAGATAGGAATGTTGAGGGAGTAGAAGTCATAAGGTCAGGGTGTTTGGGTGGTAGAAGTCATAAGGCCAGAGTGTGGAGTAGGGTAGAAGTTATAAGATCAGAGAAGGTCAGAGTGTGAAGCCATAAGGTTTGGGGTGGTAGAAGTCGTAAGGTCAGTGTTGAAGGGGTAGAAGTCATAATGTCAGATTTTTTTTGGATTTATGGTTTTGTATTCGGAATGACATTCTCTCTTCTGACAGATTGGATTTGATGTAAAGTAGTTGAGTAGGTGAAATGAACCAAGAGAGGTTTGGGATTGTTAAAACACTGGATTGAGGTTTTTTTTAACAGCATAGTGATTAGATGGAAGAGTTGGTTAATTGTTTAAATTGACGTTACAACATGCTGCTGGTGACGGATCAGTATATTTCCATAAGGAAGTCCAGGAAGCATCGTAATCTATCCCCATTGAAACTCCCGGGGGCATCGGAATGGCCCGGAAGCATCGGGATCCATTCCTAAGGAAATCCCGGAAGCATCAGGATCCATTCCTAAGGAAATCCCGCAAGCATCGGGATCCATTATAAAGTAAAGTCCCGGAAGCATCGGGATCCATCCCTAAGGAAAGTCCCGAAAACACTGCCTTGTAACTTTGAACCATAGTCTGGTCAGATCATGAAAACAACACTTCAGCTGTCCCTCGCCCAAGCACTTATGTAGACGTGAGGAGTATTAGACCACCAAATTTCACGTGCACCATTCCCTCTATACCAGAGGATATTTTGCGGACGACGAAAGAAGAATCTGGCAACCCTCCAAACACGAGCTATCTGCTCTTTTCAAGGCGGGATTTGAACCCGAAACCCTCTGATACAGAGGCGAATATTCTACTACTAGACCACTGACCCGGCTCTAATTATATCTAATGAATGATTTTATAAACATAAAACATATCGCATTTCATAAACCCAAAACATTTTTATTTTATAAAGATAAAAACATTTTCATTTTATGAACAGAAATCATTCCGCTATGTTTTCATAAAAGGGGACTTAAACATCCACCTCCATTTTCCCCATTCTTTGAAATTGAAACATCGCAAAATATACTTTTACAAATGCAACCCCCCTCTCTTCTAAAATGTCATAAATACAAACTTTTACCCACTTCCAACTGCGATCTCTGTCTCAAAATACGCTACTCGCAGTTCTACACATGTGCCACTTCGATTGTCTGCATACATAAAACGCGATTTCTAAAATAGCTCTTATTCCAACGCTCTCTTAAACGTCCTAAGAATACTTGATCGCGACATAAAACACGGGAGAGTAGCGTTAGATTCGAATCTAACGTTTGTTCGAAGTTAGAATGCATTCCAGTATAAGATTATGCAGTTTGAAGTGTACATGGTTTATGCACTGAACTCTAACAATAACTGCTGGAAGGCTCAAACCTTGCTTCTTCTATGGGCGCGTTGAATCCAATTGAAAGCAGCCATGCTGTGCCCCAAGATATTTTAAAAAGTGATTTAGTGGAGTTTTTTAATGTCATAAAATTGTAGAAATATTAAATGTATATAAATATTATATTTTCTTCTTATGGAATTAGTTTTTATATTGCCAAACAAATAATTTTTATTCTTGCTTTTTATTTACTTCTACTTTGACTTGCAAATGACTTCCTATTTTAATAGCAGATTGCATTTCAAACGGGTTTAAAAAGGAAATAAAAAAAACTTAGCCAAAAGCAATAAAAGTCGGCTTATTTTAGCATGAAAAATATACGAAATATTGCGGTATGAAGAAAAGTGGGACAAATTATGGCGGCTTCTACATCGACTTCAAGTCAACAAAATGTCCTGCCCTATCCAGAAGTTACAGTTAGAGATCAGTGGGTTTATATTCTTCGGCGCTTTTTGTCTTAGGAAGAAAAACGTGTTTCATTTTTATCATTACTGTTATTTTTATTAGTGCATGTTTCGTTGTTGGTTCTCATTGTATGTTTGTTGTCATATTTTTAAAACCCAAAGTTCACGGTTTTTAGTGAAGCAGATAAAATGAAATATAAAACAAAATATCCGCTACTACTTTCGAACAAATAATAAACGCGGATATAAAATATTTAATAAAATGTTCTGTATTGTGAAAGTTAATTTAATTCGTTCGAATTCGACACAAGGACCAATTTGAATCGTTTATTTTATAAATTTTGGAGAACTATAAACCAAATGCATATTTTCTTATTGGTTCTTATTGTGTGTTTGTTGTCATGTTTATAAAACTCAAAGTTGACGGTTTTCAGTTAAGCAGATAAATGAAATATAAAACTAAATATCCGCTACTACTTTCGAACTAATAATAAACGCGGATATAAAATATGTAATAAAATGTTCTATATTGTGAAAGTTAATTTAATTCATTCGAATTCGACACAAGGACCAATTTGAATCGTTTATTTTATAAATTTTGGAGAACTATAAACCAAATGCATATTTTCTTATTGGTTCTTATTGCGTGTTTGTTGTCATATTTATAAAACTCAAAGTTGACGGTTTTCAGTTAAGCAAATAAATGAAATATAAAACTAAATATCCGCTACTACTTTCGAACTAATAATAAACGCGGATATAAAATATGTAATAAAATGTTCTATATTGTGAAAGTTAATTTAATTCATTCGAATTCGACACAAAAACCAATTTGACTCGTTTATTTTATAAATTTTGGAGAACTTTAAACCAAATGCATGTTTTGTTATTGGTTCTCATTGTGTGTTTGTTGTCATATTTATAAAACTCAAAGTTGACCGTTTCTAGTGTTCTAGTGAAATATAAAAACAAAATATCCGCTACTACTTTCGAACTGCTAATAAACGCGGATATAAAATATTCAATAAAATATTCTGTATTGTGAAAGTTAATTTAATTCATTTGAATTCGACACAAGGATCAATTTGGCTTGATTATTTTATAAATTTTGGAGAACAATAAACAAAATTACTGAGATTCCGGTATGTGACTGGAAAACATGCGTAAAATCGGTATTTGCGCACTGTTAAAATAGGTATTCAAAAATAAGTAAAATATACTCGTTTTTAGTACATTCGATGCTTATCATAGCTCCGAATACATAAGTAAGTTTCATTTTTGAAAAAGAAATGTACTCAAAAATGAGTACACTGTGTAGAATTGAATAAAAAGCTTGCCTACGTAGGCTGCCTTCATAAATCACTTTCAATAAATTTCAACCATTACAACCAAGACTTTCCGGGAATCCCATATCTTAAGGCACCGCAGTCCAGTGCTTTATCCATTGTACTACCAGGGAGACGAGAAGATGTTATAAACAAAAGAAATGTAAAAAGGTGTTACTATTACTAAAATTATATGTTGGTGAATAATGCATCTACCACTTTATAAGTAATCTTTAATTATATAAATTTTTATACTTTGAACAAAAGTTCTATCAGACTCTGAAATTTTATTTAAAAATTTACGATTCGTAAAATGCTTTTTAAAAAAAAGAAATGTTTTATTAAACTTTGTAGACAAACAAGACTTGTCTGTGGCTAACTGAATGTATGTCAACAGGGTGGCAACATAACCTAGAAATCAGGGAATTGTCATGGAAAATTTTAATTCAGGAAAAGTCAGGGAAATTTTTAAAATTTCACAAAAAATCAGGGAATTTTTCAAATTCGGATCGTTAAAACGGCAATTATCGTCTGTTATGCCCTCCATTCTGGGTAATTTAAATGTTAATATTTTCTTTTAGTTTTAAATAAGAATTTAAGAAATAAAAAGCTTTGGTTTTCGATTTTCATATTTTCAGTTTAATTTTTGTAAAAACGTGAACCACTGCTGGAGGGAGAAGCTAATGCTAAATGTGATGGACCTTGAATTATAAGCAACGTGTGAGGGGCTAATTAATGTGGGATTTATTGAAGATTGGAATAGGAAATAGGAAGCATATAAAACATTTAAAATTATCGACAAAAGAAATAGTTTGAAAAAACTTCTTTTTTTTGCATTATCTGCTTCCAGAGAACATGTTTAATTACTGTAATGAATGTCCCAATTGCATAATTTGTGTTGTATCGTATCCATAAATTATTATTTTAACTGTCAATAAGACAAATAAATAGACTTAATAGACAAATAAACAGATTCTGTGAAAATTATTATTTAATTTCGCAAACAATAAAATGAATGAATCAATTGTTAACTCTACACTTACCGTAAAGCTAGTAAGCTGATATATATATTTACAGAAACCACGAAACATTTGTTTGTGTTTAATTGTAAAAATAAATAGCACATTAGCGATCTTAAAGTAAACTTAATAAACCTATAAAGATTGGTTTGGTTAATTAACGTCGTACTAGAGCTTCATAGTGGGCTATTGGCGACGGTTCGGGGCCTATCTCGAAGTGACCCGGGAACGATGCTTCGTATTTTTGAACCATGGTCAGATGACGTGGACAACACCTGCGCTGGCACCCAACAC
>OZ010678.1:47412655-47487655 GCA_963932185.1 Troglohyphantes excavatus
CTACATCTTCCCTACCAAAAGTAGCTTTGTACAGTAAATATTCTTTATGCGGGAAGGGTCGCCGTAATCTTACGCTTGTCGAAAGGAATGACTTATGCATTCATAAAAATATTTCGGTTCATATATTTTACAAGGATTTTTCATACACAGAGGGGCGGGAAAAAAGGACAATTTTAATAAATTTATGTTACCTTGTCTGTGGGCTGGAACATTTTTTTTCTTTAGAATATTCTTTAGAAATGTAAGATACAGAAAATATATGTAGTTATGCCTATCTGTTGTTGCTTCTTACGTGTATCGCCTTCGGAAGTTATACACAAATAAAAATATCGATAACAATAGTATAATGTAAAACCGCTTTATGTACTTTTAAAAATTCATGGGCTACATCCCATAATTCCCATTACAATCAACGCGTTCAATTCACGACAAGTAATATATATATATATAGTATTCAATCTAGGCGTTTTTTGAAGGGCAGTCCGCCCTGCCCGCCCTTTTTTCATCTCGATAGGGCCCTCTTGTCCCTATTTAAAAAATGGCACCCTGTTTTGAAAAAATTCCGCCCCTCTTACCGGTTTCAGTCAAGCACATTTTTTTTTGTGTGTGTAAATTGGAATTAGGCATATTATGACAGTAGAAAAACAAACTCCATTTTAACTACGCGTGTTGAGCAATCACGATGATTCCGCTGTAATTTCGAGCCCGGGGCATTCCACGATTCCTAATGGTTGCTTGTGCCCCCATATGCAATTCTAAATTTTTTTTAAAGAGAAGATGGTTTGGAGCAAGGTTACAAAATTAGGTATTTTATTACCAAATTTTAGATTTAAGTAGCCTTTTCATCAGTTTTGTAAGGGGTCTGATTAGGGCTACTTACAGATTTAGTTTTTAGGGAAAACGTTAATATTTAAATGTCAAATTTCGGATTTTAAGTAGTATCTTCATAAAGACACATCAATTTTGTACTGTTCTTTTCTTCGAAATAGGCCCCGAACCGTCAACAATAGCCCAATATTCAGCTCTAGTGCAGTGTCAACAACAAATCTGAACCTTTTTTTGTTTGGTCACGGATCCGATGTTACAACGGTTGGCCACGCCCAAACCACACCCTTTTTTTAAAGTGCCCTTTTAAAAACAAGCAGTGCCTTTTCAAAACCGGAGTGCCGTTTTACTGCCAACAGCACCCTGCCCCCTTTTATTTCTAAAGTGAACAATATATATATATATATATATATTACACAGACTTAAAACCTATTTTTTAATACAAATGCACAGTTTAAATCAAAGCTTGATTATATGTTTTGCACACTTGACCTTTTTAAAAACAAGAGTAATGGCACTGTCTACATGAAATCTCGTAAAGCCCCCCGTCCCATACCTTAACCTTTTCACGTGGGCTCCGTAAAGAAAAGTTGTCCTAGCTGTGGGCTAATTCCGATACCAAGAGAGAAAATGTGGCTTCGGAAGGTAGGGCAAAGAGTTCTTAAAGCATTGGGGAAGGACGAATTGACTTAAAATAGGAGGCGTGTAGCTGTCTGGCTGGGGAGCTTTAACAACTCTTACTCAAATCACGCAGATTCTCATAATGGGATAGGGTCATTTGTGGGATGGAAACACTGAAAAGCACAGGCGAATGATGATGTGTAAAAATTATTAGTCAAACCCCACATGTCCGAATTCATGTAATTACCTGTTCTGACAGCATATAAGTCAGACCTCATATGTTTTAAAAATCATTCTATCCTTCCGTATCAAAGTATCATAAGCCCCAAGCTAGACCTGTAAAATCTGTGAGACACATGTTGCTCCAGCCCACATATAAAGGTTAAAGCACAAATGACTTTTTACTAAAACTACCAGATGGCGCCTTGTTGAAAAATATTCCAATACTCTCACGTGCAACTCTGGGCTATATATGTATCTTATACCTATACAAATGTATCTTATACCTATATATAATACAGCGTGATATATAAAAAAAAATGTCAACAGTACAAGCATTCGTTGTGCAGTTTGATGTAGCATTTTAAAAATCTTAATTTTTAGTCAGAAATAAATTTTAACACTATTTGTTTATTTAATTATATAACGTTTTTTTAATATTATAAACAAATATTAAAAAATATAAAATGTTAAATTAAAAAAAAATATTAGGTGTATAGCAATCTAAAAATTGTAGTTCCGTATTTTAGTAGCTTTAAATGTTTTTGTATTCGTGTCGACTATTGATTAATTAACAATTAAGTTTGAAAGAAAAATTGTTGTTTCTCTTTACCATACTGCATTTATATAATATTCTTTGCTTCCTTTCTTTGACAGGTCCAAAAATAACGGATTTAACCGATGTCAACATGGCTACCAAGAGACCATGGATGTATGAAGTAAAATTTTTGTATGAACTTGGCGACTGTAAGAAGATGACACATTGATAAACAGAAATATCCATTCGGAATCTGAGTCACGTGGCATTAGGATTTAGATGTCAACTCTACTATGATAAAAAACGCCAGTGACGAAGCTTCCATGTTGGATTTATACGTCAACGTCAGCTCCATGAACTTCGGAGACATGTCTAACACCACCATCCCTGGATCCACTATTACGAATGATTCCTCCAGTGACAGCATCCAATATTCCTTGGGCATAGACGTGGCGGTGCCGCAAGCCATAGGAACAGCAGTGGCTCTTGGCGTCATCATGATAGGGACCATGGTTGGAAACATCCTCGTCATCCTGTCTGTGTTCACCTACAAGCCGCTCAGAAACGTGCAGAACATCTTCCTGGTGTCCCTCGCCGCTGCAGACATTGCAGTCGCGGTGTTCGTCATGCCGTTCAACGTCGCTTACTCCATTCTGGGGAAATGGGTGTTCGGTCTGCACTTCTGCGAACTCTGGCTGACGTGCGACGTCCTCTGCTGCACGGCATCGATACTCAATCTCTGCGCCATAGCCCTGGATCGATACTGGGCCATCCACGATCCCATCAACTACGCCCAGAAGCGAACCCTGAACCGAGTCCTCTGCATGATACTCAGCGTGTGGGTCATCAGCACGCTTATTTCCGTACCTCCCCTGATCGGCTGGAACGACTGGCCGGAGGTGTTCGAGCCCCACACCCCTTGCCAGCTGACGGAAGAACGAGGGTACGTCATCTACTCAGCGAGCGGTTCCTTCTTCATACCTTTAGTCATCATGACTGTGGTGTATATAAAGATATTCCAGACCGCCCGGAACCGGATCCGGGTGAAGGCCAAAGCAGCAGCGAACATCATCGGCAAAGGGGCCGGACCGTCGTCCACCCTGATGCCCCCCTTGAAGACTGTATCATCTGACGTCTCCAGTCGCGAAACCAAGACGGATGTCTCAAGTCTCAACTGCACTTCGTCCTCCATCGAGCTGGAGGAGAAGTCCTCCACTCCCCAGGAGTCCTCTTCGAAGGAGATGGTCCAGGAGGACAAGACAGCCAAGCCCACGGCGACAGTGACTGTCAGGAGCTACATGGAGCAGAAGGAGCGCATCTGTCTCCAGAAGGAGAGGCGAGCCGCCCAGGTGTTGGGCATCGTCATGGGGGTGTTCGTCCTGTGCTGGCTCCCTTTCTTCACCATGTACGTCATCCTCCCCTTCTGCGAGACCTGCTACATCTCGAAGGACATGGTAAACTTCATCACCTGGTTGGGGTACATGAACTCGGCGCTCAACCCGGTCATTTACACCGTCTTCAACACCGACTTTCGACGGTCCTTCCAGCGACTGCTGTGTGGGAAGCGACACTGGAATAGCTAGAAGACGAGCTATTTTCGTTTAAACGTATGATGTCTTTTCGTTAAACTATTAAAGCAACGTTAGTATTATGCTGCATAGAGCAAAAGTTTAATTTAATTAAGAAAGGTTTACACGCGTCAGAGTAATTTACTGCCTGACAAACGTTCCGAAGCATTATTTTCCTTTCGTTGTTCCAAGTTCCAGCAATCGGGATGTTTACTTCACTATAAGAATAACTTTCAGCAACTGTAGGACAGTAAAAAATCTCTAACAGTCAATGATCATTCTTAAGAAGATTCACTTCATGTCTTTAATTATAGAAATCGCTAAACAACGCCATAATACACGATAAAAGTACAATAGAATGACAGAAAAGAATTGCTGTAAAACCGGGTGAATAGAGGCAGTTTTAAGCTTCCCAACGATATTTAGCCTTTTTCATGTACGCTTAAAATTACGAATAATACCTTAAAAGCTTCGTTTCGCCCGAAAACATTACAAAGTACTGTTTAAAAATCCTAATAAATCAATGAAATATTATTACGAATATTTATAAATTGTAAAAGCTATGAGTGGGGGAGAGGTCGAGCCAAAAATTCAGAAACGCATATTTCAAACACGTGTTGTAAATGGCATTCTCTAATCAGTGATACCGTTAATGCACTTTACCAGCTGTGCATATAAAGTACTTCTGACGTCACAGTTTGCGCCATATTTATTTCAATGGTGAATTTATATAGAATATATAATATTTAAAAATATATATTTTTTACACTATTTGCCATAACATCAAAACTGCTTCTATTCACCCTATCGCTTCTATTGACCCGGTTTTAAGGTACGCAGGAAGAGCATACGTGCACTTGTATTGATCGTGACATGTTGAGACATGCAGTGACGTATTGCGCGTCATCAAGAGCGTACGTATCGAATATTTATGAAGCTTCTACAAAATTTGAAGTAATTCTTACAACAGTGAGGGAATTATAAAACGTTCTTTAATAACCTAATATTTAACAGAAAATTGCTTTAGTTTTAGTAAAAATTGCTGTAAATATATTTAACTTATTTCTCAAAATAATCTTCCACCTTAATCGAGTGTAAAGGAAGGAGTCAAATAAAGAAAGTTATTAAGTGTATATATAAATAATATTATACAAGTGTTCCAATCATTTTATAAGTAGTATAATAATGTCAGTGAACGTTAAAGAACAGCCAAAATAACGTGCTGACAGCTGACATGGCGCTGGTTGCTGAAAAAAATGGTGCATCGCTGACCACAGAAGGTGAAGACACTGCTCTCTAACTGTAACTTCTGGATTGGGCAAGACATATTCTTGACTTGAAGCCAATTGAAGGGGAGCAACTGTACCTCAATATATATCGTGTATTTTCCATGTTAAATTAAGCCGACATGATTTCTCCAGAGTTTTTTTTCCTTCTATTTTCTCTTTGATTCTCCTTTTAAATGTAATATGTTATTTGGATTGAAAGTCATTTGCAATTCGACGTCTAAATGGTTAAAAAGCAAGAGCAAAAACTATTTGTTTGGCAATACAAAAATTAATTCCATAAGAAGAAAACGTAATATGTATATACATTTCATATTTCTAGAATGCTATGGTCTTAAAAAACACCACTAAATTACTTTAAAAAAATTGGGGTTCAGTATATCTGATTCCACATTGGCTTCAAAGTGCCCATGGGGGAAACTAAGTTTTGAGCTTTCCAGAAGTTACAGTTAGAGTTCAGTGGATGAAGACTCGCATAAGAGGATCCGCATTATAATGGTTAAATTTTTACCTGAGGGTTCACATCATAACAGCTAAATTCTGGCATAAGATAGTAACCTAAGATAGTATGGGGAAGTAAGACCTTAATTTTTAGAAACTATAAAGCGATATAGTAAAGCAATAAGGTTAAGATTACTATTTTTCTTGTTTGCCTGGGATTGGCTACGATGCCCAACACAATTGGGAGAACGATATGTCTATATTTATCTAGGATTTGTATTTGGATCTTGAACTGTGCTTTTTCTAGTTTAAAGAACTAAACGATCATATGTATTTAACGGTATTTCTAACAACAAGTTTATAACGTTTACATCAAGCATTCAATTGTTCAAGACTGTTCTTCATGACATCATAAAAAATCTCAATGTTTGATTATTGTTTCAAACAAACGTCAGCCGTGGAAAAAGTAGTTCCAGTTATTTATTTTATGCATAGAACAAAAATATTTGCTTCCCAGCAAAAAAAGTCAGCATGAAACCTTCATCAAAATTGTCAAATTGAAGGTTTTTTGAAGGTTTTATAAAGGATATTGAAACAAAAAACTGCAGTTTTTTTAAGTTTTTAATTTTCATGCATAAAACCTTTAAAATATCTGCATTTTTCCTTCATGATTAAAAATTGAAGGTTTTTTTGCAGGTTTTTATGAAGGTTTTTTACAGTTTTTATAAAGGATATTTTAGGAAAAAAACCTTTAATTTTATAGATCTTAAAAAAACTGCAGTTTTCAAGCATAAAACCTTCAATTTCAAAATTTTGATGAAGGTTTTATGCTGCCTTTTTTTGCTGGGTTATATTACAGAAAATTTAAATATTGTTTGTTTATATTTCCGTTAAAGTAGTACCAGTTGTAATCCAAAATGTGTTTGTGCAAGGTTCGAAAGTTTACATATTTTACGTTGGTACTTTGTTCCTCGAGTACTAAACAATTATACACAATATGAAATGTTATATTATGCTGTGAATATAATGTATCCTATTAGTATTTTAGTATGTTATTGGTAAATTAGTATTTTATTCAAGCTTATTTTCAAAAGTTATATGTCAATCAAAATCTTAAATATTAAAAATCATCTATCTATATTCCATCTGTTCACATAACATTACACATTAACACATGCTTATAAGATAAAGTACATTTATTAAAACAATGTGTACATTTGCAATAAATGTGCTGTACAGCATAAGAGTAACTAGTATTAAATAGATCATACTAAGAGTTTTATATATATAATATAATAAAAGTCATTTGAGCATATGAATGTTAAAAAATCAATTTAGTTGTTTGTATATTATCGATAGAATAAAACTTTATTACATATATATATAGCTTCTAATGAAAGAACGACGTTTATTAAAAGGTGTATATTTGCTTATTCTAAGCAACGTACATAAAACTATGTTGTTATTAAAATACAAATGCAACGTTAAAACTGCGCAATAAAAATACATAAAATCTAGACATGTTTCGGGAGATACATCTCCCTTCATCAGCCTAAATGAAGAAGTTTATGTGCACAACAAAATGAAAATAAACCCAGAATTGAAAGTGTTGCCAAAGGAAAAAAACTAACTCAATCGGTTGGGGTTTACTATTGTTTGCCATAAAGTGGGAAATACCGGAACAGCAAAGATTTCATTGGCAATCGAATAAATATTGCTAAATGTGAAACGCCTCCAGGAAGTCATGTTCGACAAAGATTTGGGTTTCCCAATTAAATGTGGGTTAGAACAATTAAATATATGTAGTCGAACATAACTTCCTGGGGGCGTTTCACATGTTTAGCTATATTGACTCGATTGTAAATGAAACCTTTGCTGTTCTGGTATTTCCCACTTGATGACACACAATAGTTAATTTAAAACGATTGATATAGTTTCTGTTATGTGGAAACACTTTCAATTTTGCGTTTATTTTCATTTCTTTGTGCGCATAGGTTTCTTCATTTAGGCTGATGAAGGGAGATGTATCTCCCTAACCATGTTTATATTTTATGTATTTTTATTGCGTAGTTTTAACGTTGCAATTGTATTTTAATATTCTTAACGCAATGTTCTATAAGACGAGTTTTTTTTATGTTGCAATATTTCAAAACAATTTATATATGTTAGTTAGAATGTATGTTGGAAGATATACCATAGTTTATAACTGTTTCTGACTTGGATTGTTCTGTAAGTCAACTTGATTAGTTAATAAAGTTTTGATGTTCTTTTCTGAAAACAAAATTTAATGTGTTTATAAAAAAATGTATTTTTTTATATTTTAAATATTTTTGTTCTTTATTACGCACAACATATCATCGCCTCAGAGCAACAGTAGGATATAAGTAAAAACAGGGTTGCTTATAAAATTGATTTTAAAATTTGCTGTTTTTTCAATGCTGAATATCTAAGGCTGGATGTAAACTTTGTCCCAGCGTAAAGTCTTGGTTCGTTGATACTCTTGAAACCCCCGGCCAATTCAGAACAACACCGGACACTTGATAACACCGAACACGGACACTTGAAAACACCGGACACGGACACTTGAAAACACCGGACACGGACACTTGAAAACACCGGGCACGGACACTTGAAAACACCGGACACTTGAAAACACCGGACACGGACACTTGAAAACACCGGGCACGGACACTTGAAAACACCGGACACTTGAAAACACCGGACACTTGAAAACACCGGACACTTGATAACACCGGACACTTGATAACACCGGACACGGACACTTGATAACACCGGACACCAGTCCTGAAATCACCGGACGCCAGTCTTGAAATCACCGGACACCAGTCCTGGTATCACCGGACGCCAGTCTTGAAATCACCGGACACCAGTCCTGAAATCACCGGACACCAGTCCTGAAATCACCGGACACCAGTCCTGAAATCACCGGACGCCAGTCTTGAAATCACCGGACACCAGTCTTGAAATCACCGGACACCAGTCCTGAAATCACCGGACGCCAGTCTTGAAATCACCGGACACCAGTCCTGGTATCACCGGACGCCAGTCTTGAAATCACCGGACACCAGTCCTGAAATCACCGGACGCCAGTCTTGAAATCACCGGACACCAGTCCTGGTATCACCGGACGCCAGTCTTGAAATCACCGGACACCAGTCCTGAAATCACCGGACGCCAGTCTTGAAATCACCGGACACCAGTCCTGGTATCACCGGACGCCAGTCTTGAAATCACCGGACACCAGTCCTGAAATCACCGGACGCCAGTCTTGAAATCACCGGACACCAGTCCTGGTATCACCGGACGCCAGTCTTGAAATCACCGGACACCAGTCCTGAAATCACCGGACGCCAGTCTTGAAATCACCGGACACCAGTCCTGGTATCACCGGACGCCAGTCTTGAAATCACCGGACGCCAGTCCTGAAATCACCGGACGCCAGTCTTGAAATCACCGGACACCAGTCCTGGTATCACCGGACGCCAGTCTTGAAATCACCGGACGCCAGTCTTGAAATCACCGGACACCAGTCCTGAAATCACCGGACTATTCCGAACACCCGACACTCTCCTTCGGTCCTTCCGTTTTCTTTTCTTTTTTTTAAACCGCCAAAACCAAAACACCTTCTCTCTCCGCATTCCGCTCTACCCTTCCGTCACTTCCGCTCTATACCAGCGCCACTCTGCGAGTGGCAAGAGCAACATCTCACACTGGAGTTCAGGGATTTCAAAGAAGACATAAAAATGCCCGAGTGTTCCACTAAATAAAGGCATATTTGGTAATATTAGCAAGACCGAAAACTCATTTTCGTTTTTTTTTTTTTTTAGATGTTTTACTGTTGCTCTGAGGCAACGATATACAGAATTTATGAGAATATTCAATACTATTTTTAACAGTGCAGAATCAGGACGCACATCGGATGCAATCATTGTACACAAAAAAAATAATTTCCTGAAATTAGTCTATAGAATTAGAATACATTGACATTAGTCTATGTGGTTCTAGAAATCTTAATCATTACGAATTAAAAATTATTCCTTTTGAGTTAATCATCTTCTCTGACACTCCATACTTGTGATCTATCTTCTATTATTAAATCCATCACTGCTTGTAAAAAAAGTCAAATAAATAAAAACACACAATAAATCTTTTCAATTGTAGCTTTACTGGAAGCATATATTTGCCCGTGTCGCAGCGCATAAAAGTTTCTAAATGTCGAGGCATCCATCTTTGTCACTGACATGCGTGCCACAGTACAACAATATATTTTTTTTCAGAGAAATCTGTCATTTTTCATTTAGTTTCGAATTATTCATCGGATACTTGCAATGCGCAAAATAATGTACTGCATTCGTTGAAATCGTATATGTTATGAATACGATTCCTTCATATTCCATGAAAAGTTTTTAAAATATAAAGATAAGGTATATTTTTTAAAATAAATATTTGCTAAGTAGAATAAGAATTTGAAGGAATCCATGCTTAGGTGGGAATTTATGGTTGAATGATCGTATTTTATAACATTCAACCCCAGTATTTGAATGAATGCAAGTTGCATTTTAAAATAACTAAGAACAATTGTAATATTTTACGAGGTATTTTTGAACTATTATTTTTATTATATAATATTCTTGGAAACATTTTTAAAAACTGCTCTAAGCAAATATACATATAGGGGAATATAAAATAAGTTTCCCTCAGTTTAAAAAAAAAATTTCATTAAAAATAAGTACATGGACGTACTCGTTTTTGTTTGAGTACAATTGCATCGTAAATGAGCGATACGTACTGAAATTTAAGTAATCGTACTTTCGCAAAAATGAGCAGTAATGTTTAATATTGCTAATATCAGCTTCTGTTCAAGCCATCTTAACAAAGCGACCTGACACACTTAAAATAGGTGTTCAGAAGATGGTTTTCCACATCATTTGATGTCGATTGCTTAAATGAAAACCGAGTTATTATAAGTCAATTATCTTGCTTCCCATTCTTTTGGCACACCTTTTTAACATTTCTTCTGTTTATAACTTTACGCGTCGCCCTGGACTGAGGTACTTGAGGGTTCGAAACCGGGCTAAGTCTTGGTTGTAATTGTCGATATTTATTGAAAGTAATTTATGAAGGCAGCCTATGTAGGCAAGCTACTGCTCTTTTGATTCATTTTTACTCATTGTACTCATTTTTGAGTGAATGTCTTTTTCAAAAATGAAACTTATGTATTTGGAGCTATGGTAAGTATCGAATGTAATAAAAAATGAGTACATTTTACTCATGTTTGAGTACTTATTTTTAACAGTATTCAGGAAGGAAAAGAAACCGAGTTTCTTGCATCGCATTGCACAAAACTACAGCTTCTTTTCCTTTATATATCTATAGCCATTGTCTATAGATATATAAAGGAAAGTGGTATGTCGATTAGTGCAAGAACCGTTTGGTTCTTGAACTAATCGATGAAGGGTTTTTTTTCTTTGTAGGAATAAATAAAAAAGTACTTTAGAAAAAAGTGGAGCTGTCTTATTTTTTCCACCCACGCCTTCAAACAAAGTTGTTTTATAACTATGTATTCTATTATTATACACGGATTAACTACTATTTTCGTAGTACATATCCATTTAAATTAAACTTAAAAATACTCGAAATTGTAATAATAATGTAAAAACTTTTTAAACTATAAAAGAAATGAAAATTAAATTTTACTGGTAGAAAAATTTCAAATTGTTTGCTTAAAAAGAACCCTTAATGTACATTTATTTTTAGAACAATATATCAATAAAACAAAATCTTTATGTTTGCATCTAAAATATTAAAATCCAATAAGAATATTATTTATTCATTTCATTTCATTCATACATTTCATTCCATTCATTCCATTCATTCATTCATTCATTCATTCATTCATTCATTCATTCATTCATTCATTCATTCATTCATTCATTCATTTCAATTCATTCATTCATTCATTCATTCATTTCAATTCATTCTTTCAATTTATTCATTCATTCAATTAATTCATTCAATTAATTCATCTCATTTCATTTCATTTCATTTCATTCATTTATTCAGTCATTCATTTCATTCATTCATTCATTTACAGGCGGTTTTTAGACTTTATTGATGTTTATAATTATTGACCGACCCTCTTAAGCACGCGCATGTACCTTGCGCTAATGTCACAGACTGGTACCTCAATCGTGGCTCCGGGTAATTATGGTCTCCGGCCTTCAGCAGCTCAGGATCGAAGCTGGTACATCGTTCGAGCAGTTGATTATGGTGCATAAATCCGATAACAACTGACACATAACACAACTAAAAAAAAGTATTCTTTCATTTAACTGTAGTATCCAGGAAAATTAAACGGGAATTTTATATTCCTTCCAGTTTACTTAACTGACAAATAAAACAGCATCTAAAAAATATCTGTAATGCAACAAACGAAACATGGAATGCTTTAAAAAAAATGTATTCGAAATTGTCGCTAAAAATAGTTCTTGGAACTGCACAAACGCATATGCAGGACGATGACGTCATAGGGTTGCCAGATTGAAAGACATCGTAAAATGGCATCAAAGTCAAATATGGTTGCAATAATATGATTTTATCGCCCCAAAAAATACGCCGAAAAATAAAACCGCGCCAAATGTCCTATAATACATATGTAGCAATTGTCACTATATTTAACATTATAGTCAAGAAGATTTGCAAACTTCAAACATTCTTACTTCGCTACTCTGTATTTGGATTTATACTACTTGGCAGCCAACCGTACATTTGAATAAATTTGAATCAAAAATATCGCAATGTATTCCTTGTATGGTGATAAAGGACACACGATTATTCGAGTGACACATATTATATAGAACACATACTATTTTATGCATTCGAACTGAACTGCAGTTTTGAATAACTCCCTGAATAAATATCCCCCTCAAAATTTCTCACTTCTTGTCGTCTACTGGAAATGAGAAACGTAGTGTATAACTGAATAATACATTAACTTCAACAAAGAACCACCCATACAAACTGAAATCTGAGAGTTACTTCACGTGAAAGTAGGGTGTTATTTGACAAAACATTTACATACCAATATGACTGACTGAAATCAAAATGGTAATGGTTTTTGGGTTAACTATTCACTGAAAACTGTGCACAGCACAGACACATGTTTATCAGGAAAATATTTTATTACGGGACAACAGGGCTATCACATAACACTAACTTTAGGTTTGATTTTGGTTAATTAACGTCGCACTAACGCTGCACAGTGGGCTATTGGCGACGGTTCGGCGCCTATCTCGAAGGAAAGACCCGGGAACACATACACATTCATACCTGCACCTCGTTATTTTAGAACCATGGTCAGATGACGAGGAAACACCTGAACTGGCACCCAACACCTTCAATAGACGTCGGGACTTTGGACCCCGATCAGATGTATCGTGCACCAGTCCCGTATACACGGCGTTAATTTTTGCGGATGTTCTGGACGACTTTTCTAGTATTTTTGTAGCGAAGCTGGCAACCCTTCGATCACAAGATCACTACTTTTTTACTTTCCTTTTGTCAAGTCCATCGCGTGGATTCGAACCACCAATCCTCGGATTAGTAGCTGAATGCCTTACCGCTCGGCGACGGAGGCCTCCACTAACTTTAGACTTAGAATTTATTGAAACCAGAATTTACTTTTTCGTTTGATTAATTGACGTCGCACTAGAGCTACATATTGGGCTATTGGCGAGGTCTATTCGGGGTCAATCTCAAAGGAAAAACCCGGCGAAAATGCCTCTATTTTTGAACCATGGTCAGATGACGAGGACATCATCTGAGCTGACACCCGACGCAACCTTTATTGGAGTCAGAACATTAGATACCGATCAGATTTAACGTATAGCAGACCTGTATACACGCCGTAGGAATTGGTGGCAAGTTCGGACCATGTATTGTTATTTCGCAGCGAAACTGGCAACCCTCCGATCAGAAGTTGACTGCATTTTATCATTTTTGCCAAATCTGTGGTATCAGTAGCAATCGAACTCGCTACCCTCTGGTTGCTAGCAGACGGCGATACCTTGGGGCTACGGGCCCCTAGCCAGAATTTACCCATATTGCATAATGCAAGCCCCAGTTGCTCAGTTGGTAAGGCGTTCAGCTACTAATCAGAGGATTGGTGATTCGAATCCGTGAAATGGACTTGACATAGAAAAGTAAAAAAGTAGTGATCTTGCGATCAGATGGTTGCCAGCTTCGCTACAAAAATACTAGAAAGTCGTCCAGAATATCCAACAAATTATATACTGGCGTGTATACGGGACTGGTGCACGATCAATCTGATCGGGGTCCAAAGTCCCGGCGTCTATTGAAGGCGTTGGGTGCCAGTTCATGTGTTTCCTCGTCATCTGACCATGGTTCTAAAATAACGAGGTGCATATATGAATGTGTGTGGGAATGTGTATGTGTTCCCGGGTCTTTCCTTCGAGATTGACCCCGAACCGTCCCCAATAGTCCACTGTGCAGCTCTAGTGCGACGTTAATTAACAAAAACCAAACACCATAATGCAAGCTAGAATGGGATCTCATCAATAAGTCATGCGCAGATAAAAAGATCAACTAAGACGCCCTTGTATCGCAGGGCAGTCTACTATAAATAGAAGGAAAACTTTTGATTGTTAGGAAATGTCTTGAATCAAAATTAATACTTACTGTGTTTCCTGTGTTTAAATTTCCCTCTTTTCCCGATAGCTTGGTTTGCTTTACACGTTTTCCGGCTGACTATTTCTATCCTCGTATTGAGACTTATCACAGCCTTACCGATCGAGAGATTGCCTGTGTCAAACGTAAACATATCACACACCTCTGACCAGTTCATTTCACTTTGACTTTCCGTAAGTCATTCACAAAAAAAAAAAAAGTTCACCGGCGGAATTCGGGTTGGTTGGTTGGTTTGTTAAAAATGTCGCACTAGAGCTGCACAGTGGGCTATTGGCGACGGTTCGTAGTCAATCTCGAAGGAGAGACCCGGGAACACATACACATTCACACACACATTCATACATGCACCTCGTTGTTTTGGAACCATGGTCAGATGACGAGGAAACACATGAACTGGCACCCAACCCTTCAATAGACGTCGGGACTTTGGACCCCGATCAGATTTATCGTGCACCAGTCCCGTATACACGCCAGTATATAATTTGTTGGATATTCTAGACGACTTTCTAGTATTTTTGTAGCGAAGCTGGCAATCCTCCGATCGCAAGATCACTACTTTTTTTATGTCAAGTCCATTTCACGGATTCGAACCACCAATCCTCTGATTAGTAACTGAACGCCTTACCAACTGAGCAACTGGGGCTCCGGCGGAATTCGGGATACAGATTGCTAAGATGAACCAACAGGTCTGAGAGCCCCAGTTGCTCAGTTGGTAAGGCGTTCAGCTACTAATCAGATGATTGGTGGTTCGAATCCGGGAAATGGACTTGACATAGAAAAGTAAAAAAGTAGTGATCTTGCCAGCTTCGCTACAAAAATACTAGAAAGTCGTCCAGAATATCCAACAAATTATACTGGCGTGTATACGGGACTGGTGCACGATAAATCTGATCGGGGTCCAAAGTCCCGACGTCTATTGAAGGCGTTGGGTGCCAGCTCAGGTGTTTCCTCGTCATCTGACCATGGTTCTAAAATAACGAGGTGTATGTATGAATGTGTGTGTGAATGTGTATGTGTTCCCGGGTCTTTCCGTCGAGATTGACCCCGAACCGTCGCCAATAGCCCACTGTGCAGCTCTAGTGCGACGTTAATTAACAAAACAAAACCAAACCAACATGTCTGTTTTTTTTTTTGGTTTGGTCAGTTAACGTAGCACTGGAACTGCAATATGGGATATTGGGCGACGGAGGGCTTATCTCAAAGGAATAACCCGGGACGATGCCTCGTATTTTAAAACCATGGTCAGATGAAGAAGACAACATCTGAGCTGGCACCCGACCTAACTTCCATAGGTGTCAGGACATTCGGCCCCGATTAGATTTATCGTGCACTAGTCCCGTATAAACGCCAGTAAAATGTGTTGGATATTTTAATACGACTTCGTAGTATTTTAGTAGCGCAGCTCTCTCAACCTTCCGATAGAAAACTAAAAATATAGTGATCTTGCTTTGTCAAGGCCATCAGTCGGGTTCGAACTCGCAATACTCTGAACGACTTTAGGGGATTCTGAGATAATTCGGCTGAAACGTTTTAATTATCATCAGGTTTGGTTAGGTTAATTAACATCGCACTAGAGCTGTACAGCGGGCTGTTGTCGACGATCAATTTTATCGTATATCGTATATCGTTTTGTTGTATAATGTTTCGCATATTTTACTATATATCTTGCTATAGTTTTATCTGGAATAAAGAATAATTAAATTTTAAAAAATGACGCATTATATTTTAACATTTATGTGTTATTTCGTATATGGAACATTTTTAATGCAATTACATGATTTAACAATTAATGTTTAATAGTTTAATATTTACACCAGTCAGAAATAACTTCCCGATTGTAATTTTTATTCGAATAAACAGCGTGTAGAATCCATTTTAACAATAAACACTTAGTACGTCAATGAAAATACTAAAGTGTTATCCGAAAATGAATGCTAAAATCAATAAACTACGACATTTCAAAAACTGTCATTTCAAATAAAATCCTCTCCTACGAGACTCTTAAAAACCTAATCCAATTCCGAAAACGGGACATTAAAGCAGTTTGTAAATCGTCAATAGTTGTCAACAATAAATCAACTCCCATTTCCATTCTTATTTTCACGCGCTCCATTCTTATTTTCTCGTGTTCCATACTTATTTTTACACGAGTTTTCCGTGTTTTCTCACCTCTGCGACAGCCAGAAATCCCACACACAGTTAAAATGGCTGATTTTAAGTGAGCTTTAAATGCATGCAACAACCATTTTCTTTTCTTTTTTTAACTGTTGCATCTAAAGTAAACTTTTATTACCTTTTCTAAAGAATGCGCATTTGGAATAGGTGTTCCTTTCGGGTTACATTTGTGAGGTAACATTTGGAGATTTTATTCTTGATTTAAATATTTCTTGTCCTCTTGCAAATTTTAGTGCAAGTGAATTTTAACATAATGGGATGGACACAAGTGCGTATGCGTTTTTTGGTTTGCTTCTTATCTTAAGATGTGTATGGTGATTTGGTTTTAAAGAAATAACGATTGTTACTATAGTCAAATATTAAAATAAACGTTTAATTATACTTTATATCGTTATCTAAAATATAAATCCCAGTGGATAAAGGCGTTCAGCTGGTAATCAGAGGATTGCTAGTTCGAGACAGTGCAGTGGACTTGACAAAGTTTGGTTGGTTTGGTTAATTAACGTCGCACTACAGCTGAACACTGGGTCTATCTAAAAAAAAAAGGAAAGAAACTCGGGAACACATACACATTCACACACACATTCATACATGCACCTCGTTATTTTAGAACCATGGTCAGATGACGAGGAAGCACCTGAACTGGCACCCAACGCCTTCAATAGACGTCGGGACTTTGGACCCCGATCAGATTGATCGAGCACCAGTCCCGTATACACGCCGTTAATTTTTGCATATATTCTGGAAGAATCGAATATACTAATACGTTCATTATCAATAACAGAAAAAATAATATTTATTGATATATTTTTTTAATTGACACAATTTATATTTTCCATATAATTTACATTAATATTTTTTTTTAATTATTAAAATGAAATATTTTATTAATTTAAATGTTTTAACCGAAATGAAATATCAAAATTTATATTGTGAATATTTACAAAACTATCGTGCTACTATTGTAAGGCTCAAAACTAAACTATCATACTCATCAACACCAAATTGTGTAATTGTGTAAATAATGCTGCACACAGCTAAATACAAAAAATTGTTCAGCGGTAAATTTGTGCGGCGCATTCCAACGTAACTACACTGTTAAAAATAGGTACTCAAAAATAAGTGAAATGTTGTCATTTTTGAGTACATTCGATGCTTATGGCTCCGAAGACATAAGTTTTACTTTTGAAAAAACATGTATTCAAAAATGAGTACAATGAATACAAAGTGAAGATGTTATCCTACATAAACTGCCTTCATAAATCATTTTCAATAAATATCGACAAACAACCAAGACTTACCGGGAATCGAACCTGCATTCTCAGGCACCGCAGTGCATAGCCTTATACGTTAAACTAACATAGCGACTTGAAGAAGTTATAAACTGAAGAAATATTAAATAGGTATGCCAAAAGAATGGCAAATAAGATAATTGAGTTGTAATAACTCTATATAATCAATCGACATCAAATAAGGCGAAAAACCATCTTCTAAAGAACTATTTTAAATGTGTCAGATCGCTTTGTTAAGATGGTTGGAGCAGAAGCTGAGATAATCAATTTTAAATCACACTTCTCATTTTTGAAAAAGTACGGTTACTTAAATGCGAGTACGTCATCGCTATTTACGATGCAATTGTTCTCAAAGAAAAACGAATAGGTTCAGGTACTCATTTTAAGAACCTTTTTTTACAGTGCAACCCAGTTGATAAAAACCGTACATTAAATGGCCATAGAAAAAAATATTTTCCACAGTTTTAGAAATTGACCACATGTATTTATATAAACAAAATCCATTTGCGTTAGAATTTAATTAACATAATTGCTTTATAATTTAACTTTTACCGAAAAAATCCTTGTCATCTAAGTACCATGATTTAGGTTTCATAAGCTTTTATATAAAAATATATATATGAAATTCTTCATCGAAGTCTTACTTTCCATTCATTCAAATAGCATGGTCCTGATTGGAATGCTTACTGAAATTTGACTGAAATTTATTTGGACTAGGTACCGAGAAGCGAAGCTTCTATAACCCTTACAATACAAAATTTTTTTACATGAGATGTGCATGAGTACAATTATTCCATGAGGTAAGAGGACGAAACAGGACAAAACAACATAAAGAAACAAACAAAGGTCAAAAATCAAACACAACAACGAATTACAATTCGCATCAAGATTCACATTTGAATCGTCAGACAAGTCGAGACTGAAAGTTTATTGTTCTTGTGTTGGGAGGGTCCGGCAACTCCATGATGAGTGTGCGTAGTTACCTCCGCACAAAGTTCCATGAAATGAGGAAGGAAAATCGAAGGAGCTTAGTACATTTACTAAGTTTCCTCCGAAAAGAAGGTGATGAAAGCTTTCACCTTTTCCGCAGCTTGCGGTTGATTCTTTAAAGAGTTAGTGAGGAGCATAATTCCTTGGTCTCCACGAAAGAGTTCTTTAAGTTCTTTCATCAACTCAATAAGTGGTACAAAATCCTTAAGCACATCAGATTGGGTCGGTGAGGGTAGAACATTAGGTTTGTTAATAGCAATCTGCGCTTGCTCTTTACGTATTACTTTTCCGTTTTGAGCTGGCACTGGTTTTGCTATAACAGGTTTTTCTTTGGGTTGGGCTGGGTGTTCTTTTTGTTTCGGAAAGGCAGGGCATTGCCGCCAGGAGGCCACATGTCCAACTGTTCCGCAATTAATGCACTCAGGGTGCTCAATCCACTTAATTTCACAGGAACGGGTTTCGTGGTTTGCGCCACATTTTAAGCAGCGCGTAGGCATGTTGCAATTGGAAGCAGTGTGACCAAAGTGGTTGCACTTAAAACATTGGATAGGCTTTTTCTTATTTTTATAAAGTTCACATTTAACAGTCATAAAACAAAGCTGTTTTATGTACAGGATTTTTTCATTTTCTGAATTTTTTGGCAATTCGACGAGAAAAATGCCAATCGGTTTATGATTTTTACGAGAAAACTGCACAACATTGTTGACTTGAAATTCCATATTAATTAAATCTTCCTTAACTTCCTCGGGCGAAAATTCCCGAGGGATGCCTTTAATGATAATTTTTAATGGAATTTCTTTTTTAGGCGTGAAGGTAAAGAAGTCACAATTTTGACTTTTAAGATAATCAGTTATCGTAACACGCAAAATGGCATTTGTTACCTGGATTTTGATGAAATCCCCCGATGTTTCACGTTTGACTGTTCCAAATGAGAGTTTGTAAATTTCCGAAAGATGCTGACGGATGTCAGTCTTTGATTTCAGGAAGATGGGAGGGGGGGGGGGAGCAATGGTCCCCTCTTCACCGATTTCCATGTTGTGTTGATCAATCGTCAACTCTTCTTCCACATGGTGGTCAAGGTTGGATGTTGACTGTTCGTAAGTAGTGAGAGTGTCTTTCTGTGTTAACTTTAAAAGTTCCTTGTCGCTTTGCTTTTCCTCCACGAGGGGCGGTTTAGCTTGGCGCTTTCTTTTATTATTATTAGCATTGAGTTTAACAGGAGGATCTTTGTTTTGAGTGGAAGCCAAAGTTACCTGTTCTTGTTTGTTTTCATTGAAGTCCTGTCCGATGCTCTTGCTGATGAGCTGCTTCTCGAAGACTCGGAGTGCATTCTCCCTTGTCAGACGATCAGTCGGCGTCAGCATTGGCCAGTCGGTCAGCAGTTGCTTGATTCCGGAAATATAATCCACCTTGGCAGGATCATTTCCCAAAAGTTGAAAGTAGTTGAATTGCGGAAATTCTGGAGCACTTTGCACAATGGTCTTTGACATAATAGACTCGATTGTACGAAGACAGCAGAGATAAAGCTTAAAATTGCACTAGGACTAAGGTCTTACCCATCTTGAACGGCATAGAAGTACAGGATTTGGTGAATGTGTTGTGCGAGGAAAAGCATCTTGACGCAATAATTGTTTGGCGGTGAGGGGATAAATTGCCAAATGTTGCAACCTTGTATGGCATTTATTCTCTTCCACTGGAGATTCAAGCTTACAGCATATGGTTGTTTTAAATTGATGTTTTTTTTATTGATATTAAACTGTTTGGCGTAGATGTGGGGGGAGGAGGGAATTTTCTGCTTATTAATGGTTTGGTTTGGTTTTGTTAAATAACGTCGCACTAGAGCTGCACAGTGGGCTATTGGCAACGGTTCGGGGTCAATCTCGAAGGAAAGACCCGGAAACACATACACATTCATTCACACATGCACCTCGTTATTTTAGAACCATGGTCAGATGACGAGGAAACACCTGAACTGGCACCCAACGCCTTCAATAGACATCGGGACTTTGGACCCCGATCAGATGTATCGTGCACCAGTCCCGTATACACGCCAGTATAATTTGTTGGATATCTTGACGACTTTCTAGTATTTTTGTAGCGAAGCTGGCAACCCTCCGATCGCAAGATCACTACTTTTTTACTTTTCTATGTCAAGTCCATTGCACGGATTCGAACCACCAATCCTCTGATTAGTAGCTGAACGCCTTACCAACTGAGCAACTGGGGCTCCTGCTTATTAATGAGGAAAGAATGGGCGCTCGAAATAAAGTGTAGTATTTATTAAAAAAATAGTCTACAGAACATTAAAAATTTGAACTATTAAACAAAGTATAATATCTTTAATATTTTGTAATTAAGTATTCTGCAGAAAAAAAAAATTAAGAATAAGAAACAGCAAAAGCAAGTAATTTATGGAAGATAAATAAATGCAGCAAAGTAAATTTACTTTTATATTAATTAAAGTTCTAACAAAACAAAAGTTGTAAGTTTTTTTATAATAATAATATAAGGTTAATTTGAAATACATAACGAATGTTTATAAAGAAATTGTATTTGTGTATGGAGTATTTTTGATTCACATAAGCATTTCTTCTCATAAATCATAAATCAGTTTCTGCAATTATAAGCAAACAAAATTTATATTCTTTTAATATAACAAAGTTAATGTTACAAAGGTCTCGGGGGTGAATAAATGGCCAACCTGGTTGACGCGGCTCACCTATGTTATGTCTCACTATGGTATAATATAATTTCTTAGATATTCATAAAAGCATTTTTATAATTACAATATTAAAATTGTGAAGGTCTCGGGGTGAATAAATGGCCAACCTGGTTTATGGTATGTCCCACGATGGTATAATATAATTTCTTAGATATTCGTAAAATCATTTTTATAATTACAATAATATTAAAATTGCGAATTACAATCAAATAAATAAAATTTATATCAATAAATCGAATGCATCTTCTTAAATCGTGAAATTACTATGGTCGCAATTTATTGCGAAAAAACTAGCTCTTCTCTATGCTACAATTACAATGCCATTTAAACAACAAAACAAAAAAGGTCAGTCAAAATGTCGAAACAGCCATTCCTTCCACAGGGTTGCGAAATACTAAATTTATCAATATCGCTAAAGCTGGAACAATTATCGCGCCAAGATAATTTTCCTCACACAGGAGACGCGACATAAATATGCTGGTATCAAATTCAATTCTTTATCCTCAACTGGTCTAGGTGGTAAAATTCCGGACAAGAACCGGGGGGTTGTTGTTCGAATCCCCACATTAGAAGTACAGCAATATTGGAGTTGGAGAATTAATAGTTAAGTTCCTCATCGTGTACAAACAACAGCAGCCGCGCCGTGTGTAGGGGATTGCTGCACGTTACAGTAGTCGTTGTCCCAACGCCCTCAAGGCCTCCACGGCCGAGTGGATAAAGGCGTCAGCTGGGAATCAAAGGGTTACTGGTTCGATCCTGTGCGACGGACTTGACTAAGAAAATTAAAAAAGCAGTGATCTTGTGATCGGAGGGTTGCCAGCTTCGCTACAAAAACTAGGAATGTCGTCCAGAACATCCACAAAAATTATCGGCGTGTATACGGGACTGGTGAGCGATCCATCTGATCGGGGGCCAAAGTCCCGACCTCTGTTGAAGGCGTCGGGTTCCAGTTCAGGTGTTGCCCTCGTCATCTGACCGTGGTTCTAAAATAACGAGGTGCATGTATGAATGTGTGTGTGAATGTGTATGTGTTCCCGGGTCTTTGCTTTGAGATTGACCCCGAACCGTCGCCAATAGCCCACTGTGCAGCTCTAGTGCGACGTTAATTACCCAAACCAAACTAAAATTTATTAACTATTTAGGATCAGTGAGTGCATGAAATATTGGATGTATTTTACGCAATTAAATTTTCAAATAGTGAGTGCTTCCAAAAGGAGGCGTTTCCACTTTTGTTTATATTTTTATTTCGTATTATACATAACTAAATATGTAAATTAAAAAAAACTAGTATAAAACGATAGGTTATGACATTTTAAACCCCATAAGCTATACACGGAAAATCCAATTTTTTAAAGTTTGTAATTGCTCTGTCTTCTTCACCATAAAAAAATAATAATGCTTATTAAAAAAGTACCAACATTTTGATTTTTTTTTTTTTATATAAAAATATATCTGCAATTTTCTAAAGGAAATACTCTTAAGATCCTACCTCACCAAGAGGAGAATTAACATCAGAGTTGGTAATGATATCTCCTCCAGTAGACAAATTGAAGCTGGTGTTCCCCAGGGCTCGATCCTGGGTCCATTACTCTACTTGTTTTATACAATGGACTTTCCTGCATTCCGATCCGACCACAACTGTCTCACGGCATTCTATGCCGATGACACCGCAGTTGTCTGTAAATCCCTAAATCCAAACCATGCAGTAGAGAAACTACAAGAAAAAGTAGATGAGATCGAGATCTGGTGTGAAAACTGGAAAGTTGCCATCAATGCACAAAAATCCAAAATCCTGTTGGTGAGGAAAATTAAAAAACCCTGTCCCATCAAATCAGTTATTAGCCTCTTTGGCGAGCCTATCCCAATTGTAAACAAAGCTAAGTATCTTGGACTGACAATAAACAATAGACTGAACTGGGAGCACCACGTTCAAAGTGTTAGAAACAAAGCGAAAGCCGCAATGTCAAATCTCCGTCCCATAATTGGTCAAAAATCTAAAATGCCCCTTAACAAAAAGAGGCTTATATACACATCTACAATCCGACCCATACTAACGTATGCTTCACCAGTGCTTACAACCCTTAACAAGACTGAATCCATCGCCCTCCAGCGTTGCCAAAACTCTATTCTAAGAGAGTTGGTTAACGCGGAACGTTATGTTCGTGACACCCTAATCCACAGGGATCTTAAAATTGATTCTCTGGCCACTTTTATGGCTAAGATTAATACTAAATTTTATAAGAATAACTTAGCACGAGACTCAGATTTCAGAAGCTCCATCCAATATGAAATTCTCAAGGAAGACAGAAATATAAGACCCTTTGCGGCATTTTACATGTCAGATGCCGTTATGTCCTTCATATAACGAGTGACCAATATTTTAAATCATATACTCCATATACAATTAATTTATAAAGTATAATAGTATTCAAATCCAATCCATTTCAAGGAAACTAGCCTCAGCCAGTTTTTTGACTGCCCCCCCTCCCCCCCCCCCCCCCCTCCATTATCTAAACTGCCTACCAGTTTCAATCAGATAAAATAATTTCGACATAGCCTATGGCACAATTCCGATGAAAAAGTATGGGGCCTTCGGCCCGTCACTTTGGTCAAATCCATATCACAGTATCACAGTATCTAAAGGAAATTAGTTTGTAAGCTGGTTCAAGTACGGTGGTCCAGATTGGACTGCTTATTACCAAAATCACTAGTCAGATCAAATCGATTATTTTTTTTTTCCAAATGGCTGAGGAGGTAACATTTCGAACAGTGAACGGAGGGTTGTGTTTCGAACCTCTAATTTAGGAATATTGCAACAGGAATTGTACAGGAAACTGCTGTACGTTAAAGTAGTTGTCCCAACGCTCACATGTTTACATCAGGTGCGAGAATTACTGTCAGTGCCGTTCTTCGAGCATGAATGGTCTGTAGTAGAGAGAATATGACGTCATAATCGTGAAGCCCACATCTCATAGCCAAAGGCCCATATCACGTGATATCTCTTCAAAATTATGAATTAAAAAATACTCGCGATTGACTGATGAATTGGGAAACAGTGAAAATGTATGAATGGAATGACGTAATTAACCACGTGTATGAGGCCATAAATGTTGGCTTCACTTTGATGTTAGCGAGGGTGACGTCATGACTCCTCTATTACACTGAATCCATGCTCGAAGGTGCCGTTACACAAAAAATATGTGGGGGGGGGGGGGGGGGGATGGGCCGAAACAAGAAATTTCCCAACTTAACGATTCGAAATTCTCAACTCAACTATTCGAAATTTCCAACTTAACAGTGCTGAAAATTCCCAGTTCCAACTTATCGACATTTTTCATCTTTTTTTTTTAATATATTTTGGGTAATATTAGACAGTTCCTTCACAAGCATTGATTTGTTTGCACCCATATTCCAATGCAGTGTCCGTTCCGAGGCCAAATTTAAATGTAATCTTATGAGTTGGGCAATTTCTAATCTTCACTAGCTTTCATTTGTTAATATTATTCATTTTCTTAGGACTTAAATTTTCCCAACTCGGGGTTTTTAGAAGTTGAAATTTCCAACTTTCGAAGTTTCCAGATTATTGGGGGATCGGCCTTCCTCCCCCGCTCCCCCCCCCCCCCCGGTGACTACAGTTCATTATTTTAATTACAGTTCATTTGACTACAGTTTAAAATTACGAGGCAATTTTCGCAGATCTTTCCTACCAGAATGTTCGAAAACTGTCGCTAATAGTCCATTATGTAACTTTAGTGCGATGTTACGATTTAAACTTACCACACTGTAAAAAAAAAAAGGTACTTATTAATGAGTACCTGAACCTACTCGTTTTTTCTTGAAGTGCAATTGCATAGTAAATGATCGACGATCGATCTCAAATTTAAGTAACCGTACTTTAGAAAAAAAAGAGCAGCAAGATTTAATAGTGCTGATCTCAGCTTCAGTTCACGCCATCTTACCAAAGCGATCTGACAAACTTAAAATAGTTGTTCTGATGATGGTTTTACCACATTATTTGATATCGATTGCTTAAATGGAAACTGAGTTATTACAACTAAATATTTTTACTTTCCATTCTTTTCGCACACCTTTTACACATTTCTTCTGTTTATAACTTCCTCAAGACTTCCTCAAGTACCTTCCTTCCAAATTAACCGTAGCTGCATAAATTTGTTTTTACTAAGACTAGGGAGGATTAATTTACATTTATCTATTTAATGTATAGTCAGATTTAACACTAGATAAGACAGAAAAAAAATAGATTTTTCTCCATTTTATTCTGAGTACTTTTTCCATAATTTTATTCCAACGCCAAACATAATTAAAATAAATGACAAACTTTGTTTAATGAATTTCTTACATTACTATGATTATCTATAAAAAAAAATAAAGAAAGTAATTGAAGCCATTGGATAGCATTAACGATGTCAACTTCTGCAATCTCAAGTACCTAATCACTCTGTCTTTGTTACGGAAGAACATAGATACCCCAATTTTCTTTTCATTACACAAATTAACTATTTTCCGGTAATTGAACAATTCACCGACAGAGGTCGCTATTCAGAATTCTATTTAAAGGATTTCAGTTCGCTTCCGTTCTTTTTTACCATCTTTAATAAAGTTTTTTCCGATTTTGATCTAGGACAAATTGCTCTTTCTCAGTTCAATTATTCTCCCGTATTGAAAATATGAGAAGGAATAAAGAAATATGTCGAATAAAAAAAATTATCTCTCCATTCTTTGGGAGGTCTTAAGCAATTATTTTTAAGTTTAATAATTTTCGTGGAAGATAAGAATTTTTTTTTTGCGTGAATTTTTATCGATGTAAATTATTTTGGAAGATACTGATACCTATTTAATAATGACAAATGGTTCTGATTCTTTTTAATCTCAACAAATGTTGTTTTTCGCTATCACATTTCGGAGCTTTTTTTTCCTTATCTAACTTCATTAAATTTTCTAATTCTTATCAAAACACACGATTTCTTTTTAAAATTTTTGTTTATCATGGGAATATGTTAATTTCTTCTCAAAATGAAGTCATATAATAAAGAAGTTTTTTTGGGGGAGCGTGGGGGGGGGGGGGGGGAATAGACTGAACAGCGCGCTAACCAAAACTCCAAAATTAAACCGCCAGACACCAAGTTAAAACCGTCAAATCGCGCCAAAAGGCGAGCGGTTATCAATTCGACTGTCATGTATTTCATGTATTTTTTTTTAATGTATGTTTCCGCAAGATTTGTTTCTAATTCAGATATCTGTACAAGGCTTTTGTTGGATAGACAATGGTTCATTTGGGCACCTTTTGAAAAAAAAAATTCCGGTTATTCGGCATTTAACTATCCGGAATTCTCAATTAACCAGACTTTTTTTACAATATACATTGTCTAAACAAAATGAGAGAACAAGTTGTTATTTGAATTTCTTAGTGAAATATTGCAGGGAACGAAGCCTCCTGCTCAATTAAAAACTAAAAAGGGAAAAATAAATAATCTTTCTAAAAAATAGGAAAACCGACTTGTAAGAAAAGGAGCTTAAAAGTAAAAAAATGATTTCTAATATTACGAACGAGTTGAAAAAATTGAATTATTTCATATAATTTTTATACTTATTACAACTTTTTGAAGTTGGCGCCAATTCACAAAAATTCTACCTAAATTTTGGCGCTGATATTAAAAAGTTTTAATAAGTATGAAATTAATATTAAATAATTCAATTTCTTCAACTTGTTCGCGTAAAATTAAAAGTTATTTTTTACTTTTTATTGCATTTTCTTAAAGTCGGTTTTCCATTTTTTTTTGGGGGGGGGGGGGGAAGATTAGATTATTTAAATATTGCAAATTTGAATGTTATAGGTAATCATATACGTGTCAATTTTAATCGTCGTACAATTTATTGACTGCTGTCGAAGGTTTTTAAATGACGTTTTGATTTAGGATAAACATTTTCTTGTAGTTTAATAACTTCATGCGAATGAATTTGTAAAGGAATATTTAAATGATTTAATTAGCTTATTCTTTTTTCTATTTTAATACTTTAGTACAGCGATTCTCAACCTGGGGGGCGCCAGCACACTAGATGGGAGGCGCGAGAATATCCAAGAGAAAATATTATTTAAAAAAATTGATTAACTGACTGAAATGAAAAGCACATTCACGATAGATTCGATAACGACAGAAGGATCGACTTGAATGAGACTGGCTGAAATTGAAACTTGTGTTATCGAACATTTTCCTTCTTCCTATGAGAAAACATTTGCTCTGAGCATGCTCGAGAAGACATCGGTCGTGTGGATTCCCTTCCACAAACATTACTTATTTTATTCTCTTTTGTTTAGTCATGCTTCTGTTTTATTCCTTTTATTATTCGAAAAAATGTATTCCCAGTTTCTAAATTTAGCTCACTCCGTCTAGGTTAACTTTCATTAACGAATTTTTCTACTTTCATATTATTTTTTTTTTTTTATTACCCAAGACATGTCCAACTCAGCTTAAAAAAACTGTAGAGCTTCTACTTTCATATTGTTTTAACGTTATCTCCCTGTTTGGCTTTCATTTCAAATATAATATTTAAATTTTCACCGCTATCATTCGCTTCATCTGTTCACCGCCCGCTTGGCAAAATACCAGATGTGGTTTCTCGCCAACGCTGACTCGCTTTTACTCTTGTTTGGGCAGTTAGTTAAAAATAATTTAAAAACAGAATCCAAAATACTCAATATACATTATTGTTGTATACATTTTATTGTAAACGGGGGGCGCGATGAAAATTATGACTGAAAACTGGGCCACGAATACTGAAAGGTTGAGAAACGCTGCTTTAGTAGCATACTTTAGTGGCCGATTTACAAAATAAAAGGTTGTCTTGGTATGTACATGCATATTAAAAAATTTAATAATTAATTCATTTAATATCAAACTAAACTGACAGAAAAGTAATTTAATATATATTTTTTAATTTTAATATTTCTTTAATGTATTATTATTAATAATAAAAATTTAATATATATTATGAGAGATGCAATATATTTAATAATATATGTTATAAAAGGGAATTAGTTTTCGATGACATAATATTATATTTCTCTAATAAGAAGTACTATTTCTTTCCTTATTTCATGTCAAAAAAACAACTGTAACAATGACAGATTTTTTTTTAATACCAAACATTAAATGATATAAAAAAAAATTTAAAATTGACTTAAATTAATACCAGTACAATATTTAACAAATAGTTATTAAATATTTTAATTTATGTTGACGCATAGTAAATGTTTTTTGAATTCGAAACATTAAAAGAAAAGCTAAAAAATTGCTAGCTTACTTTTCACCATCCATCTTTTGATTTATTGAAACTAACACGATTATGTCAAAACTCAATCTACAAGACCTTTTGACAAGTACAGTAGCGGAAAGAAAAGTGAACCACCCGACGTCTATCGGGCACTATTCCCAGTGCATGTCTTAACTTAATATACCATTTTGTATGAAACATTGGCTCTCTACAAATTTATGCGCAAAAAAATGCATCTAGGGCTGCCTTTTAGAAATGCGCTTCAACTTTAAAATTTTTAATAGCAACACCCGATTTTTATTCTTTAATTCGAATTTCCGTCAAAATGTATCGTTTGATTTCAATATCCGAGTCATTTGGTAAAGTAGTTTTTTAATTATGACAATGTTAAAAATAGGTAATCAAAAATAAGTAAAATGTACTCATTTTTATTACATTCGATGCTTATCATAGTTCTGAATGCATAAGTTTCATTTTGGAAAAAAACATGTACTCAAAAATGAATAAAACGAGCAGTTGCTTGCCTACATAGGCCGCTTTCACTTTCAACAATTACAAACAGAACCAACCGGGAATCGAACCTAATCCATGTACCTGACATCGTCCGCACCGAAAACCAGGATCTTATCCGTTGTACAACCAGAGCCCGACGTGAAGAAGTTATAAACAGCAGTAATGTTAAAAAGGCGTGGCAAAAGAATAGGAAGTAAGATCGCAAGTCCCGACGTCTATTGAAGGCGTTGGATGCCAGTTCAGGTGTTTCCTCGTCATCTGACCATGGTTCTAAAATAACGAGGTGCATGTATGAATGTGTGTATGAATGTGTGTGTGAATGTGTTCCCGGGTCTTTCCTTCGAGATTGACCCCGAACCGTCGCCAATAGCCCACTGTGCAGCTCTAGTGCGACGTTAATTAACCAAACCAAACCTCTTAAGCAATAGACATCAAATAATGTGGAAGTCCTGCTTCTGAATAATATTTGCTACAAAAATACTAGAAAGTCGTCCAGAATATCCAACAAATTATACTAGCGTGTACACAGGGCTGGTGCACGATACATCTGATCGGGGTCCAAAGTCCCGACGTCTATTAAAGGCGTTGGGTACCAGTTCAGGTGTTTCCTCGTCATCTGATCATGGTTCTAAAATAACGAGGTGCATGTATGAATGTGTATGTGTTCCCGGGTCTTTCCTTCGAGATTGACCCCAAACCGTCGCCTATAGCCCACTGTGCAGCTCTAGTGCGACGTTAATTAACAAAACCAAACCAATCTTACAGAGAGAGTGCGGAGATAATACTTAAATAGTATTGCACACCATATTTCTCTACTATGATAATAACTTATTCAACTTAAAAGTCATTCGTTCATTCTAAGTCTTATTACGGCCAAGAGTGATTTGTTACTCAGGGCGATTCACTGACCAACCGCATTTGATCCTCAGATGCGAAAATCTTCTTACTTTCCCATACAAAGTTAATTCCGCCTCCTACGGGACATTACACGTTGATGATGATGATGATGAACTCCCTAAAGAGTAAAAAGAAGATTATGGACATAAGTCCTTTTCTCCGTTTACATATAAATTTCAATATTAATAAATTTCAAAATGATTTAAGGGAAGAATTGCAAAATTGCCCTTCCCAAGGTGGGAGATGATAGGTTAGCTGAAGTGATAATTTCTTTTGCCGATTTAAACGACTTTGGTGAGGATTTTAAAAGGTTGAAAAGAGTGGAGCGTTGTGCGATGAATCGATTGCAGTATAAAAGGCTATGAGTTTGAGATTCAGGGACTTTACAGGAGAGACAGAGAGGAGAGGAGACAAATCCAATTTTATGAAGAATGACCTTGTTCGGGAATGTGTTTGAAAGGAGGCGAAGAATTTTAACTTCCATGTGTCTAGAAGGGATCCAGTCGAAAAAGGGAGGAGATTCAGTTTGCATGAGAAATTTTTTATAGTATGAGGATGCTTTCCAGTGTCGAATTAATTCATCTTTTTTGCTAAGTTTGATGTGGCGTTTGATGTCTTGAAGGTCGACAATGCTGATGATAGGAGAGGAGGGGGATGAAGATGCTTTTACTGCAAGGAGGTCTGCTGATTCATTAATGGGGATGCCGGAATGTGAATTGCACCAAATGATGATAGTGGGTGATTTGATGGAGAGTTTGACGAGCTGTTTTTTCGTCTCACAAATAAGAGAGCCGTTTTTTCCTTTGATTCCTTTTAGTGCCTCTACAACTCCTTTGTTATCGGAGAGGATTATAGTGGGGTTGTCTTTAAGAAGAAAGTTGGCAAAATAGAATATCGCAGCCGCTTCTGCTGTGAATATTGATGTACAGGGAGGAAGACGTATTGATCGAGTAATTGTAGAGTCAAAGTTACAAATGCCGAATCCCACACCATTGTTGCTTTTTGACCCATCCGTGGCCCAGAATTCGTATTCAGAATATTTTTCTTTAAGGGGACTTGGTACCCTTTGATTTGAGAAAATCGATGAAAATATCAATTTTTATTTTTTTTGCTTAAAATATGCTCTTATACCTAAAGTTTATTATTACAAAGTTTTGAAACGATCTGATAATTATAAATGTAATTAAAATGCGTTTCATTACTCTCATAGCACTTAAAATGCTACGTCCATTTCGATGTTTACATTTTTGACGCAACAGCTTTTCGTCATTTATTTAAGGAAAAATCAGCTAAGAACAAGTTGAACGTGTTTATCTGTGACTGTATCTATCACATCACGTGTTTGTTTACTTTTTTTTACCGTGGTTTGATATAATTTTAAATTTGAAGGTACAAGGAGACGTATTTGCCAAAGGCGACGTATTTAACAAATGTAATAACATGTTTTTGCTATTGTCAAAGCATATTTTAAAGTCTTTTATGGTATGGAATATGTATGTTTAATGAATTCAGTTGTATTAGTATGGTTTCTAACACAAAATTAGTCTAAAACAATATTTTAAACATTAATATTTTGATTTTAACAGATTTTTCTCCAAAATTTAGTTTTATTATCATTTAAAAACTGAGTACACAATAGTGATTTAATATACTCCAATTAAATAATAAAAACCGGAATTTTATATGTATGCAAGTAGTTATAAAATTAATTATGTGTAAAGAAAATATCAAATGTATTCCTCGAGTTATTTGAATTTGAAATGTTTAAACTGATTTATCTCAGTTTGTGTTTTTTGCATATGCCACGGTATTTAAAATAGGAATACTTTCTCACATATTATTCAAATGACTTGATTTTTTTTCTGAAATACCAGTATAACCTATTTAAAACAATCAAGGATGGGTTTTGCAAAATAATGAAAAGAAAAAAAGTTAAAAATTAAAAAGTAGACTAAATCATGTTTTTTTCCATTTTTTTGCATATACATCGAAATTTTTTTTTTTTTCAAGAACTAAATCAGTTATTTCAAATTCGATCCTTAAAGTTATAAAGTATAGTACAGTGAATGTAAGAAAAAAAATTCTTTACAAAATTATAAAAACTGAAAGAGAAAAACCATTTTTAAAACAGTTCAATTTTTTTAAAAAAAATTAAATTTTGAAAAATATACTTATAAAAATAATTTTTTTGTTGCTAAAATCATGTTATATAATAATAACCTTCAATAATATGTGTAAAATATCTATGTAAATTATTTAATAAAAAAAATTATTCCAAGGGTACCGAGTCCCCTTAAGGGATCCATATAAAGCTTGAATCAGATGAGGGTTTTTGTTTTCAGAGTTGGGGAAGAAGTCAGTAACACAGTGTAGGAGATGAGGGGTGGAGGGTAGAAGAGGGATTTTAAGGGAGACCAAGTTGTGTGGAAGGTGAAATTGAGATTTAATCTGTTTTAGCGGGAGCGAGATAAGAGGATTAGTTGAAGATATATTAGGAAGGGGAATGGTTTGGGGTTATTATTCCAAGGGTACCGAGTCAACTTAAGGGATCCATATAAAGCTTGAATCAGATGAGGGTTTTTGTTTTCAGAGTTGGGGAAGAAGTCAGTAACACAGTGTAGGAGATGAGGGGTGGAGGGATGAAGAGGGATTTTAAGGGAGACCAAGTTGTGTGGAAGGTGAAATTGAGATTTAATTTGTTTTAGCGGGAGCGAGATAAGAGGATTAGTTGAAGATATATTAGGAAGGGGAATGGTTTGGGGTTATTATTCCAAGGGTACCGAGTCCCCTTAAGGGATCCATATAAAGCTTGAATCAGATGAGGGTTTTTGTTTTCAGAGTTGGGGAAGAAGTCAGTAACACAGTGTAGGAGATGAGGGGTGGAGGGTAGAAGAGGGATTTTAAGGGAGACCAAGTTGTGTGGAAGGTGAAATTGAGATTTAATCTGTTTTAGCGGGAGCGAGATAAGAGGATTAGTTGAAGATATATTAGGAAGGGGAATGGTTTGGGGTTATTATTCCAAGGGTACCGAGTCAACTTAAGGGATCCATATAAAGCTTGAATCAGATGAGGGGTTTTGTTTTCAGAGTTGGGGAAGAAGTCAGTAACACAGTGTAGGAGATGAGGGGTGGAGGGATGAAGAGGGATTTTAAGGGAGACCAAGTTGTGTGGAAGGTGAAATTGAGATTTAATTTGTTTTAGCGGGAGCGAGATAAGAGGATTAGTTGAAGATATATTAGGAAGGGGAATGGTTTGGGGTTATTATTCCAAGGGTACCGAGTCCCCTTAAGGGATCCATATAAAGCTTGAATCAGATGAGGGTTTTTGTTTTCAGAGTTGGGGAAGAAGTCAGTAACACAGTGTAGGAGATGAGGGGTGGAGGGATGAAGAGGGATTTTAAGGGAGACCAAGTTGTGTGGAAGGTGAAATTGAGATTTAATCTGTTTTGGCGGGAGCGAGATAAGAGGATTAGTTGAAGATATATTAGGAAGGGGAATGGTTTGGGGTTATTATTCCAAGGGTACCGAGTCCCCTTAAGGGATCCATATAAAGCTTGAATCAGATGAGGGTTTTTGTTTTCAGAGTTGGGGAAGAAGTCAGTAACACAGTGTAGGAGATGAGGGGTGGAGGGTAGAAGAGGGATTTTAAAGGAGACCAAGTTGTGTGGAAGGTGAAATTGAGATTTAATTTGTTTTAGCGGGAGCGAGATAAGAGGATTAGTTGAAGATATATTAGGAAGGGGAATGGTTTGGGGTTATTATTCCAAGGGTACCGAGTCCCCTTAAGGGATCCATATAAAGCTTGAATCAGATGAGGGTTTTTGTTTTCAGAGTTGGGGAAGAAGTCAGTAACACAGTGTAGGAGATGAGGGGTGGAGGGATGAAGAGGGATTTTAAGGGAGACCAAGTTGTGTGGAAGGTGAAATTGAGATTTAATCTGTTTTGGCGGGAGCGAGATAAGAGGATTAGTTGAAGATATATTAGGAAGGGGAATGGTTTGGGGTTATTATTCCAAGGGTACCGAGTCCTCTTAAGGGATCCATATAAAGCTTGAATCAGATGAGGGTTTTTGTTTTCAGAGTTGGGGAAGAAGTCAGTAACACAGTGTAGGAGATGAGGGGTGGAGGGTAGAAGAGGGATTTTAAGGGAGACCAAGTTGTGTGGAAGGTGAAATTGAGATTTAATTTGTTTTAGCGGGAGCGAGATAAGAGGATTAGTTGAAGATATATTAGGAAGGGGAATGGTTTGGGGTTATTATTCCAAGGGTACCGAGTCCCCTTAAGGGATCCATATAAAGCTTGAATCAGATGAGGGTTTTTGTTTTCAGAGTTGGGGAAGAAGTCAGTAACACAGTGTAGGAGATGAGGGGTGGAGGGATGAAGAGGGATTTTAAGGGAGACCAAGTTGTGTGGAAGGTGAAATTGAGATTTAATTTGTTTTAGCGGGAGCGGGATAAGAGGATTAGTTGAAGATATATTAGGAAGGGGAATGGTTTGGGGTTGGAAAGAGGATTTGAGGGATTGATAGATTTGGGCCCATTTGGTTCTGATGTTATATGGCGGAATTCCTGCGAGATGGTGGATGAGGTCGTTGGGAGAACATTTGAAAACCCCAAGGGCGAAACGAATAGCAGTGTTTTCCATTACTTCGTATTTCTTGATGTTTAATTTACTATCTTTCTTCAGTCTTATTGAGATAGCGTATTCCAGACGAGGGAGTAGAACTTGAGAGATAACTTGTAGAATATTGTTGGCTTTGAGCCCAGTGCTGTTGTTGCTGATAAATTTAATGACATTTAAGAATTTGCTGGCTTTAAGGCAACTATGAATTCTGCGTTCTGTCCATCTAAAATTAGATTGAAAAATGAGGCCGAGAATTTTTTTTGTGTGGAACCCAAGGGATAGAGACACCGTTGAGAGAAAAGGGGTGAAGCATTTTTTTTCTTTTTGGAGACAGATCAGGTGTTTCCTCGTCATCTGATCATGGTTCTAAAATAACGAGGTGCATGTATGAATGTGTATGTGTTCCCGGGTCTTTCCTTCGAGATTGACCCCAAACCGTCGCCAATAGCCCACTGTGCAGCTCTAATGCGACGTTAATTAACAAGAAAGAACGTTAGAAAAATTAGAAAGACGTTAATTAAAGTCCATGAGAGAAGATTTATCTGAGGCAAAGGTGATTTTCCACTTGAGAGCCCAATGGTTTAGTTTTTCAAGGGTAGAGTTGATATGTTCAATGCATTCTTCTGATGAGGAACCGTGAATAATGATGTTGATATCGTCAGCGTATATGAATGGAAGAGAGAATGAGTCAATATCTTTAAGAAAATCGTGCATATAGATGTTGAAAAGAAAAGGGGAAATGATGGAACCTTGAGGGAGACATGAAATATGGTTTGAATCGGTGATTGTTCCTCGCCATTTAATTTGTATGGGCCGATCAAAGAGATAATCTTGGATGAGAAAAAGAAGATTTTTTGCAAGGCCAGCGGAGGATAATTTCTCAATGAGACCTTGTATCCAGACTCCATCATAGGCTCCCTTGATGTCAAGGGAAAGTAAAACTATCCATTTTTTCTTGGATCTGAATAGATGAATATGTTGGGACATAGATTGAAGACAGTCGATTGCTGATTTGCCATGGATAAAGCCATACATATTGTTAGGGAATATTTTGTTTTCTTGGGCCCACCAAGAGAGGCGGGAAAGAATCATTCTTTCGAATATTTTACTGATTACTGGGAGAAGAGCTATGGGACGGTAACTTGAGGCAACTTTTGCTGGTTTGTTGGGTTTTTTTATTGGGACTATGATAGTTTTTTTTTCCAGTCATCGGGAAAGGTAGATGATTCAAGGCAGATGTTGAACATTTCTAGTAATTTGACTAGGGAAGGTATCGGGAGGTTTTTGAATGCCTTAGCAGAGATGTTGTCAAAACCTGGCGCCGAGATTTTTTGGAGCTTAATGGCTCTATTCAGCTCCTGTATGTTAAAGAATTGTTGAATAGGAGCTTTTGTGAATTGGGAGGGGATTTCTAATCTTTGTGAAGGTTGAATAGATTTTTGGATTAGAGTGTTACCAAGAATTTTTGCTTGATGGAGGGCGTCAGTTATCAGGTTGTCCTTGTGAGAGATGGTAAGGTTGCTTTCTTCCTTGTTGGGGAATAGATAGTTATTTATGTTTTTAACTATGTTAAAAAGTTGTTTGGGACATGTTGTGGAACTCATCTTGACAGCCCAAAAGGAGCGTTTGGTCTCTAAAGTAGACTTCTTAAGGTTAGCAGCAGCTCTTTTCGCTTCCATCCAATCTTTCGGGCATAAGGAACGGCGGGCAATTTTATAAGCCCGGTTCTTAAGATTTTTTGTCTTTGAGCACGATTTATTCCACCACGAGAGGAGGCTGTGTGCTTTACGAGCTGAAACTTGAGTCGAGGTATGGGAGATAGTGTTTGCGATGCATTTTTGAATGTTGGATGCTGCAAAGTTGATCGAGGATTTAGAATCCATGGCGAGAAGGTTGATAGAAGAAAAGGCTTTGTCAATATCTGTAGAAAAATTGATTCAGTTGGTGTAATGTTTTATGATTTTTGAGGGGGAATGACGGAGGTCATTGAAAGAACAGTAGATGGGAAAATGATCACTTGAGCCTTTTTCAGTTGCTTTGTCCCATGCTAGTTTGAAGTGGAGAGACGACGAGGAAAAGATCAAATCCAAGATGCTTCCTGGGGATGACGAGGATTCTCTGGTGATGGTACCCGAGTTAAGAAGAGATAAAGGTTGAGCGTCTATCCATTTGGATAGGGAATTGCCACTTGGTGAGGAGGTGAAATCTCAAAAATTTTTGCTTCTTGCATTAAAATCGCCAACTATGAAACAGGGGTGATTTACAGTTGATTCAAGTAGGAGTAGGTCTGATTCGGCAAAAGGGCCGGAAGAACGGTGCACATTCGTGATTTGGAATTTTTGACCATTGAAAGAAGTTTTTATACTCATTATTTCCATGGAACTGGTGCTACATATTTGAGGGAGTATCCAAGATGGGAGATCTTTTTTAACTAGTATCGCTAAACCACCTCCCTTTTCGAATCCCGTTCTAGGTCTGTTATATAAGCTGTAATCCTTCAGGGTGAGTTTTTGGCAGTGTTGGTTACACCATGTCTCTTGGAGGCATATTATCGATGGGTTAAGGTGCTTTGCAAGAAAGTGAAAAGAATTAAGATTTGCGGAAATACTCCGGCAATTCCAAGAAAGTAAAAAGGACATGATAACGAAGAAAAGGGCTTTGTTGAGTATTAAAGAGATCTTAGGTGAAGACCATCTCCGAGTCCTCAAGTATTGGAATCGGGCTTGTTGGGGAAAATAAGTTGGCATTGATATGATTGGGACCGTAAGGATTTTTGACGTCTTCAGTGAGGAATGCAGTCGGATCAAAGTTTTTTTTTTGTTCTACTATGGAGCGAAGATTTTTTATTTCCGTGGTCAATTTAGTGTTTAAGATGCGAAGGTTGTTGATTTCTTGAAGAAAGTTTGGGGTTTGCAAGGATATATGAGGAGAGGAGAGGTTGGAGTTCACTGGTGACAAGTTAGAGTGAACAAAGTTTGTGAGTTCGGTTGGAGCTTGTTTCATTTCCAGAATTTCGTTTCTTAAAGTTGTAAGTTCGTTCTGGACTGGGAGCGAAGGGAAATCAGATTTTGACCCTGGATTACGAGAATAACTTCTGGGCAAATTAGAAGCTTCAGGTTGAGAGTTACGTCAGGGTGACTCGTTGATTCTGTTTTCTTTTATGTAAAGTTCGCAGTTAGCGTCTGCAGCTGAGTGGTCTGTGCTGCTGCAGCGAAAACATTTAGCCTCGGAGGTGCAGGGAACTGAAGGAAGGTGGTTTTGGCCACAAATTTTGCACCTGTGTGGGCTATTACAGGAGTTTTGGTAATGACCAAATCGTAGGCAGCGGAAGCAAGTTTTTGGAGAGTCAATATATTGAGAAGTTTTGTATATGATACGGAATAGGGCTACTTCTTGTCGAGAGATGTTGCCTAGTTCTTTAACAAGGATGATAGGGATAGGCACGTCCGTGCCTTTTCTACAAAATCTGACTAGTTGGGTAAAGTTGATGCCGGAGTATTTTAGTTCAGCTGCAATGTCTGATAGAGGGATGTGATAATCGATACCCCTGATGATGTATTTAGATGTGATAGAGTCTTCTATTATACGGGAAGACACAGGGATATTGTCAATATTTTCGAGTAGTTCTAGATTTTTGATTGTTTCTACCGATTTCGTTTTGAGTAGAATTTTGTTACGTCTAGTAACTGAGATAGAGTCGTGAGCTTGAGTAATTTTATTGAACGTGTCTCTTAGCTTGGCTGGGTTGGAAGTTGGAACACTACCCGTGCCTTGGTTTGATTGGATGATTATACGACATTCCGCGATACCATTTTCGAAAGCTGCATTCGCTTTTTCGGCTTCGGAGAGGTTAGAAATGAAAACGTTACCTCCACGTCGAGCTTCTTTGGAAGAGGGTTCATTTATGGAATGTACACACACTTCCAAGGCTCGTTTATGGGAGTCGGCGGACATTCCCCAAAAGAAATAAGTACAGGAAACGCCCCCACGGGGGGGGGCTTCAAAATATAAAGAAAAACAATACGAACCCGGTCTCTGGGTGTGTGTTGACGCTTCGAAATACAACGCGAAGACATTAATACAAAGAACTAAGAAAAGGAAGAAAACTTTAGCAGGGAAAACAGCCGACCAACATACTTCACCTCGGAAGAAAAAAAACATTACACGTTGAAGAGCCGCTAATAAGCGACGCGAGCGGTGGTTGCAGTTAATCAGAGGAATGATCTCTTCAGGGGCGTTAGGGATTAGTTTACGGAAAAGCAGCCGTGGTTAGGTAATAAAAGGGAAGAATTTGGGGGAAATTCGAAATTGAGACAAAGTTTTGGTTGGGCATCAAAGAAAAGAATAGACACAGGTATCATTTTAAAGATTGCTTATAAATTTGTTTAAAGGAGTATTATAAAATAAACTACACAACTCCGGTATCAGACGGGCCGAGCGATTAAAGGCGTGTGCTGGGAATACGAAGATTCCTGGTTCGATCCTAGGTGATGGACTTGACAAAGAAAAGTAAAAAAAGTTGTGATCTTGTGATCGGAGGGTTGCCAGCTCCGCTACAAAATACTAGAAACGTCGTACAGAACATCCGCAAAAATTAACGGCGTGTATACGGGACTGGTGCACGATAAACCTGATCAGACTAGAGAGCGTAATCTTAACCCTTTGCAGTCCACGAACATTTTGCGATGTGTGTTCTTTCTATGGAACAGTTATTCCTCTTTACGTTATTTTCACACTTTTTTTTATACTCTTAAAGGGAAAAAATCCTCATGTGTTTTGTAATTGTAAGAGAACAAGTTGAAAAAAAGATTGATGTTCTAAACGCAATATCCTGCTGTTCTCGTTTATTTTAAAGAACAGGGAAACAAAAGAACTGGTCGTTATGTTGGCGCTTGAGAGGCGCTTTCGGAGTGCAAAGGGTTAAATTGATGTCTACATGGTTTGGAATTACATAACGTCGCACTAGAGATGCACAGTGGGCAATTGGCGACGGTTCAGGACTATCTAGTTGGGAAGACCCGGGAAAAATGCCTCATATTTTTTAACCATGGTCAGATGACGAGGACAACACCCAAGCCATCAGGACTTTGGACCCCGATCAGATGTATCGTGCACCAACCCGTATACACGCCAGTATAATTTTTTGGATGTTCTGGAAGACTTTTTAGTATTTTTGTAGCGAAGCTGGCAACCCTCCAATCGCAAGATCGCCACTTTTTTTGTTAAGTCCATCGCATGGATTCGAACCAGCAATCATGTGATTACTATCTGAACGCCTTTATTCACTAGGCCACTAGAGGCCATTTGAAGTCTGCAAGAGTAATATGCTACATTCATTGTGTATAAATAAATAACTAAATACCGTAACATAATTTTGAATAAGGTACCTGGGTCCATAAAAGACTATAATCTCTCCATCTAGTTTAAAGTCTGAATATAAATAACGAAAAGTTCTATCTAACAGGAAAGCGACCAAACCATCCATTCGCGCAAAAAAACCCACAGAAAAACCCAATCACGCAGGACAAGGCACAGGAAGAAAAACAACAAGAAAACCCAATCATACAACAACAAAAAAAATGCCAAAAGGACGTAAAAGAAAGCTAAAACACGAACTAAAACTAAAACTGAACTAATCTCACAGAAGTGAGTCCAATGCAGTTCAAAAGAATCAGTATAAATTTAAATATTAATTCCCCAAACTTGAAATGAATATTCGAAGGTATACTAATATAAAAATAACTCAAAAGCGAGATCTAAGTAGCAAATAAAATCATTAATTACTTTAATTTTAAAAAATAAAACCTCAATATCTAAAAGAAATAAAAGTTTTCACTTAATTCAAAACGTGAATTTATTAGTACATCAGCACACGAAATCCTAAATTCTCAAAGATAACTAAGTAAATGTGAACTTCTTCCGAAAATCTTCAATGTAAAGTTTGTTCCAATCTTCAATGTCGAATCTTCAAAGCTTCTAAAAGTTCTCAAACTTCTTCAAATCTTCATTCAAAAATGATCAATAGTCAAAATTTTTCAAAAAATAACCATAAATTCCAATAACTCATAATCAATAAATAATTTATAAGTAACTTAATTCATTACTTAAATAACGGTAGTAACTTAAAAATAATTTATTCTATTTAGTTTAAAGGGTTTGGTTTTTAACTAAAGTGTACTGCCATGTTATTTTGTTAATAAATATAATATTATGGCCAGTTTCTAAAAATCTGCAATCAATTTTAGCGGATTTCCCTTATGTGAAATGACCTGTAGGCAGCAGAATTAACTTTGTATGGGAAACTAGAAGATTTTCACATCTGGGTATCAACTGCGGTTGTTCACTAAATCGCTCTACGCAACCAATCCCTCTTGACCGTAGCGAGATCAAGATTGATCGAATAACCTTTAAGTTGAATAAGTTATTAATATAGTAGAGAAATATGATGTGCAATACCATTATACTTATTTAAGGGGGGGGGGGGGATAAAATATCCTTTAAAATATCCTTAAATATTTAAGGGGGTTCTTCATAAAACGATGCTAAACGTACTTAAGATGGTGTGTACAAAGTTGCAAAACAGTAAAAGAAACAGAACATATGTTTTTTTAGAAGTTTATATACCATTTATCATCTTTCTACATACTTTTCGTCTGCAACAATCGTCATTTACTCAAAATATTTTTTTTTTAATTTCGGTCTTGTTTAAAATGCTAAGGCTTTGAAAATAATTAACATAAAACTAAAATGTTGATAGTTTTTGAAGCTCTAATATTTCTTTTATAAACGTATGTATAGCTTTTTTAAGTTAAGTTATAACAGAACCCTCCGGAACGTCCCCGGGGAGACTGGAAATCAAGGTTTTGGGCCAGAAACTGGCAAATTTGAGAGACTATTTTGCCAATAACAGAGATAAAGAGCTAACTTGGCGTGTACAAGAAGAAATCACGAAATCTTTCCTTAAACCTTTGGTAAAAACTTTCAGGAAATGTGTTGACGACTGGTATGCAATGGATGAGGAACTGGCTTCCCTTCAAATTGAGTTTGAGGCTTTTAAAAATGACACAATGGAAGGAGGCTTGGCGGGGCCCCTTGAAGAAAGGAAATCGTTAACCAGGGACCTTAATTCACTTAGAAACTCAATTTTAAAATTAGAGGATGAAAGAAAAGCCCAGCAAAAGTCTTATCGTGAACTTTCAATTCAATTAGAAGAACATTACTCCACGCAAATTGAACAAAATAAAAAGCAGTTCATTGAACGCCTCAATTGCGCGGAAGAAAGAATGACTAGGATTAACAGAGATGAATTGGAGGCCCACACACATCGATGTTCAATCCCATTAAAAGACGTTACCAATAAATGTGATGAGGAACTAACAGCTTTGAAAGAATTACATATGTCAGAAATCTCTCATTTAAGACGAACAATTGATAGCCAACTCAAAATGATTGAAAACATTAAAGTTTCGTCCAACAACCAAGCTCGTCCTTTTCATTCCCTGAACATTCCGGACTCTGGGCCTTCCACCTATGCCAAAGTCGCCACTAGGGACGGCCCCCCTACTCAAGTATCTCACAATTTACGTCCTTCCCATAATGGAAGTCATGTGCTTCTGATTAAACCAAAAACTAAATCGTCTTTCGAATCAAACAAAAGAGACATTCTGAACTCTTGTGATCTCCAAAAATCTAAAGTGAAAGTCGGCGGCATCAAACAGATCAGGGACGGGGGCATGATCATAGAGTCACCAACCTCAGAGGATATCACTGCTCTCTCTGACTGTCTTCTAACCAACGAGAAAATCACGGAGCAATTCAACATCGTTGTCCCCAAAAGAAAGAAACCCAGACTGATTCTTCTGAATGTCAACCCTGATATTACAAAAGAACAACTTGTGGAGTTCCTTATTACAAAAAATTCCTCAATTTCAGCTGAACAAATTGAAGTGAATTTTCATATCAGGGGTAAGTCTAGTGTCCACTGGGTTACTTCAGTGACCCCAGAATTGTATAAAATTGTTATGAATGATAAATTTGTATATATTGGTTGGGAGCGAATTAGAGTAGATGAGTTTAACAGTATAAAGCATTGTAGAAACTGTGGGATGTTTGGTCATACTACTAAGTATTGTGAAAACAACCCATTATGTATGAACTGTGGTGAGGAAGAGCATGGCAGGTATGACTGTATCCCAAACTGCCTCAACTATTCTTTCTCTAACCTTAAATTCAAAACTAATTTTCCTACCAATCATAACTGCACCGATGGGCGAACCTGTGAATCTTTTAAAAAACAATTGAACTTAGCCAAAAGAAACATCGACTATGGTTTTTTAATCTAAATCATTCACTAATTGCCCACAATAATTTACTCACTGTTGCAGTGGACAGGGACTTGGATATTATTTGCATTCAGGACCCATACCTGTTCTCCGGAAGGCAACTAAATCTGCCGCATCAATTTAAATTATTTGCATCAGAAACAAACGATGCTCAAATTATAATTTGTAACAATTCGATTTCTGCTAAATTTAAATACCGAATTGGATCAGCTGTTTTTGTTGAAATTAAATATCAAAATCTTAAATTCATATTTTGGTCTCTGTCTATTTGAGGCCGAATGATGATATTAAAAGCCAAATTGAAGAATTTAAAAATATTAAATTTATTAATAATCAATTTCTTCTTCTGGGTGACTTCAATTGTTAAATGGGGATATGATGTGGAAGGCAAAATAGGAAAGTTTTTAGTTAATTTCATGTTATCAAATAACTTATTTTTGTGTAACTTAGTGCAATGTGGTTATTCTTTTGTCTCTACTCGGGCGCATGGAAATCCGGACCACACCATTGCCAGTCCGGAATTAGCAGAATTAATAGACAAATGGAAAATTCTTGACCTTGAGTCTTGTAGTGATCATAGATATATTGAGTTCATTTTAATGGATAGGTCTGTTAATGCATGTAATGATTTTTATTTTAAGACAGCTTATCCAATCGGAAAATTTTTAAGGACGTTTAAACCACTTATTTTTGATTTTATCGCACAGATTCGGGCTGTTGCTGATCCCTCGCAGCTTGAGGAATTTTACGTTTACTTTTTGAAAACGGTAACAGATTGTGGATTTAAAACGATTAGGAAAAAACAAAAACAACCTAAGAAAAAATTTAACTGGTGGACCAAAGAATTGGCCACGGAAAGGAACCTCGTAACCGCACTTTTTAAAAGGCTTAAATCAATAATAAAAAATGAGGCACCTATCAGCGACGTGCAAGCCGCTGGGATGACGTACCGAAAACATAGGGCCCGTTATAAGAAAAACTTAAATAAATCAAAAAAGGACTCGTGAAGAAACTTTTGTACTAGAAATCAAGAAAAATTTGGAATAATTTTTAAGACTACATTTAATAAACTTAAAGGTAGGAATGGAATCCAGATTCAATTTGATAATGACCCAAATTTGGTTTATGCTGATAAAATTAAAATTTTGTTGGATCACTGCTTTGGAGATGAAAACACAGAATTTGGCTGTCCAACTTATCATAGGGATAACTGCTTTAGGCCACTGATTGATCAGGAAATCTTATTTATTATTCAAACGTTAAAGGGAGAAAAAGCTCCTGGACTTGACCTCATTGACTATAAAATTTGGAAGGAAATTTATCTTTGCTGTCCTCAGTTGTTATTGGAAGTTTTTAACAAAACTCTGGAGATTGGGTATTTTCCGGAGTGCCTGAGAATCGGGAGAGTGATTTTTTTGAGTAAACCTGGAAAAGACCCTTCCTCCTGTTCTGCTTACAGGCCAATTTGCTTGCTTCCGACAATTGGGTTGGTTTGGTTTGGTTTTGTTAATTAACGTCGCACTAGAGCTGCACAGTGGGCTATTGGCGACGGTTCGGGGTCAATCTCGAAGGAAAGACCCGGGAACACATACACATTCACACACACATTCATACATGCACCTCGTTATTTTAGAACCATGGTCAGATGACGAGGAAACACCTGAACTGGCACCCAACGCCTTCAATAGACGTCGGGACTTTGGACCCCGATCAGATTTATCGTGCACCAGTCCCGTATACACGCCAGTATAATTTGTTGGATATTCTGGACGACTTTCTAGTATTTTTGTAGCGAAGCTGGCAACCCTCCGATCCCAAGATCACTACTTTTTTACTTTTCTATGTCAAGTCCATTTCCTGGATTCGAACCACCAATCCTCTGATTAGCAGCTGAACGCCTTACCAACTGAGCAACTGGGGCTCTCCGACAATTGGGAAAATTCTGGAGCGATTGGTCGTAAACAGGCTAGCAACTTGGTGTCTTGAGAATGGAATTTTACACACTAATCAATATGGCTTTAGGGAACTCCACAGCTGTGAGATGGCTGCCTCTGACCTCGTGTTAAAAATTAATGAAATTAAAAAAAATCATAATTATTCAAAATTGATTGCCATTTATATCAAAGCTGCCTTTGATAACATGGTCAGTTTTATTTCAGATTTTAGACCGAATTAATGCCCCATTATATATTAAGTCCTTCATATCAACTTACTTGAAAAATAGAAAAATTGTTTTTAAAGAGGATGATTTTCATATTTCAAAATTAATTTATAAGGGTGCACCGCAAGGCTCGGTTATTGCTCCTTTACTTTGGTCAATTTACATTAACTCTGTTTTGAACCTTAACAATAATATTTATTATCTGCAAGCATTTGCGGATGACCTTGCTGTGATTACCTACGGGAGAACCAGAAAGATTGTTGAACAAAGAGCCAATACTCTTTTAGCCTTCGTTGCGGATGAACTGGAACAAAAAAAATCTCAAAATTGCTACGCAAAAAACTCAAGCCCTTTATTTTGTGAATAAAAGTATTAAGCTTAAAAGATTAAATCATATTAAAAATAAGCCGCTGGCCAGGAACCCTTGCTTTAAAATTGAAGGTCAGGCTGTTTCTGTTGTTAGGCAACTTAAATTTTTGGGTTTGATTATTAATGATAACTTAACGTGGTCAAATCATATATCCTTTATTTACGATAAATGCTTTAAAATTTGTACCAGTTATAATCGTGTTGTCGGAAGTAGCTGGGGCTCCAGTCCTCATCTTCTCAAGTTGTGGTATTCTACAGTAATTGAAAAGATTATAATTTATGGTGCGGGGGTTTGGGGCAATAAGCTCAATTGTGGGCAGGTGAAACGCCTCCTGTCTCTACAGAGAATGTTTTTAATCAAAATACTGCATGGATACAAAACCACTCCAACGAATTCCCTTTTCATTTTATCTGGTATTCCACCTGTACATTTAGTAATAGAAGCACATTTAAAAAAAAATTATTTTTGGAACAAGCGTTTGGAAGGCTCAGCTGGGGACAATTTCCCTTCTCCAAAATGTTTTGATTCGCATGTCCCCTTTTCATCCATAGACCCAATTTTTAGATTGCACTGTCCTCAATCTGATTCAAACTTCCTCCCTGATTTTGAGGTGTACACGGATGGGTCCAAGATTGACAACAATGTTGGGCTGTCCGTGTGTATCCTTAGGAATAATAGGATTGTTGAGATTTTGACTAGATCGTTAAGTAAATATAATTCGGTTTTTCAATCCGAGTTGGCCGCGATTAACCTTGCGATCGAATGGGCGGCGAAGAACCAGGTGAAAATTAAAATTTATAGTGACAGTAGGTCTTCCATAGAGGCTCTACAAGGTGTGAATAATAAGTCGAAATTCTTGAACGATGTTAAAATGAATGCTGTTAAATGTAGTCATCTGTTTCAGCTAACATTGGGTTAAGGCCCCCGTGGCGATTGTGGGAAATGAGCTCGCAGATGGTTTCGCTAAGGCTGGGGCTTATTTGGGGAAATTTCTTGAGGTTCCACTTCCTCGTTCTCAGTTAAATAGACACATTAAAAATATTATTTTAAGAGAATGGGATGATTTCTGGCTGGAAAGCCCGACGGGAATTAGAGTTAAAAACTATCTTGTCAAATCAGACTTTAAAAAGCAAATTACAAATAAGTATATAATCTATTTTTTAACTGGCCACGGCCCGTTCCTATCCTATTTATATAGATTTCACTTAAACGCGACAGAGGAATGCCCTTGCGGTGCTCCTGTTGGCGAGCCTGACCATGATATTTTTGAATGCAAATTTACCACACTATTTCATTTAACCAGACCCTCTCCAGTCAACGCTCAAGCCTGGCTGGAGAACATTCTACAAAACAAGGGATCAGTTTATAGATTGGTCACCTGTTGTTCGGACCTTTCCGGACGGTACTTACTTTCCCAATGTATCAGCCATTCATAGCGCTTCGACCTCCATGAATACACATTCTTGCTTGGCCCTTTGTGCACTGCGCTTTGTGCCGTCTGGGGCAGCCTGGATATACCGTTTGCCGTAATATTTTTTGAGTTATGCTAATTATCTTTATTTTTTGAGTTATGCTAATTATCTTTGAGACTGCTGTTCAGTCTGAGATGAGGGTTCGCGGAGATGTCCCGCTCAAGCATTGCTAATGTCTTAATTTATCAGTTTGTTTTAATTAGTTTCTTCTCAAATAAAAGTAGATGTCGATGTTAAACTTGTTCGTCTGATTTTAAAGTATCGCTTCTGACGAGGGATTTGCCTAGCTAATTCACCTGTGTTAAAATTTCTGCTGAAATATGTAAATCTATTGGTTAGGGGGGGGGTGCTTTCTTTGTTATGTTTAGCACTTTTTGTGTGTGTGTTTTTAAAATTCTTTTTTTATGTTTTTGTCCTATTTCTGTTTTTAGTTTGTGTTTTACACTAAGTTTTGCACCCATTTGTGTTTTTATTAATTCCTTTTCTTTTGTTTAAGTCTTTTTGGATTTGCATTTTTGTTTTGTATGTATGTGTATGTTCTGTCAATTGTAATTGGTCTGTTAACTGGTTTCATTGTGTTTTGCTTTTTCTCCGACCACGAGGGTGTTGAGCTTTGTTTATGTATTTTTTTTTGTTCTTTCCTGGGCATGCCCTTAGCTCTACAGTTTTTTTTAAGCTGAGTTGGACATGTCTTGGGTAATTAAAAAAAAAAATTAAGTTATAAATTATTTTTTTACAAATTATTAAACTTAAAAATTTGAATATTTTTTGCGTTTTGAACTTAAAATAAGTTTTTGAAGACAATTAACCGGAAACGCAAGATAGAGCATTCGCGCGTATTACGTATTCAAAACAAACTATACGAAACAAATTACGAAACAATCACAACACAATACCTTGCTTCCATTCTTTATAATAAAAAAAGGTGTATTAATTTCTGCGTACCATAGTAAATAACTGTCTTGATGCTATCACGGGATTAAACGGTTCAGGAAAAAACAGATTGTAGATTTACAGAAACTGACCATAAAGTTATATTTATCAACAAAAAAAAATTGTAGTATAATTTGATTTTTAAACAAACCCTTTAAATAAATTAATATATAATTTTTCAGTTACTACCGTTATTGCAGGTGCCAATTTTTCTCCCCTCCAATCAGGAGGAAGCATATTTAGGATTCATCCAATCAAGTGTAACTTTTCCCTGCCTGTGACTCTCTCGTCCCCGACGGTGCCATTTTAAGCCTATCTCAGTGTTCACCCTCACTCTGAGAATGTACTGGATTTAGACGTTTTGTTTTTTTGTTCTATGTGTGTGTTGTTACGTGTTTTGTCCTCTTACCTTATGCACTTCAAATCATGCACTATTTATGTATCGGATATATTTGTAGGAAGGGTTAAAGAAGCTTCGCTTCTAGGTACCTAGACAAATAAATTCAGTCTAAATTCAATCTCAGAGGCTGCTAACAACTCTTGGTAATCAAGTGAGGTTGTCTTTTGTTTGGACTACTTACTATTCAAACTAATTATGAGAGTATACGTTTATTTTTTATCAACTGACTGAGGTGGTAATGTATCGGACTCATTACTGAGAGTTGTGGGTTTTAATCTCCGGATGTGCTGCAATGGAGAGGATTCTATATTCGTTCGTCGTCTCCAGTAACAAAAAAAATGTGCGTCGTTTGTAGGGGACTAGAGCACGTTAAATTAGTCATGAATCAGCGTCCTTGTGTCTATATAAGATGGAGTGTTGTCTTCATCAGCAGACCACAGTTCAAAATTTCGAGGCATCATTCTTCGAGAGTTTTTAATACGGGATGGACCCCGACGGCAGCCAGGCACGGATGGGTTCCGATGCTGTAAAAGTCAGACAAGGGATGGATCTCGTTGCTCTAAATGTTAGGCTCCGGATGAAACTCGATTCCCTAACTGTCAGGCACAGGATGGATAATGATGTTCTACTAGTCACGGACAGGATGGATCCTGATGCTCTACTAATCAGGAACGAAATGGATCTTGATGCTCTAAAAATCATTCACGGGATTGATCCCGACAGGCACAGGATGGATCCCGATGCTCTACCAGTCAGCCACAGAATGGATCCTGATGCTCTAAACGTCAGACACGGGATGAAATTCGATGCTCTACTAGTCACGGACAGGATGATCCCGATACTCTACCAGTCAGGATCAGGATGGATCCCGATACTCTAAAAGTCAGGCACAGGATAGATCCCGACAGGCACAGGATGGATCCCGATGCTCTACCGGTCAAACAAGGGATGGATCTCGTTGCTTTAAATGTCAGGCACCGGATGAAACTCGATTATCTAACTGTCAGGCACAGGATTAACCCGATGCTCTACCAGTCAAACAAGGGATGGATCTCGTTGCTCTAAATGTCAGGCACCGGATGAAACTAGATTCTCTAACTGTCAGGCACTTGATAGAACCCGATGCTATACTAGTCACGGACAGGATGGATCCCGATGCTATACCAATCAGGAACGAGATGGATCCTGATGTTCTAAAAGTCAGGCATGGGATGAAACCCGATTCTCTACCAGTCGTGCACGGGATGGATCCCTATGTTCTAAAAGTCAGGCGCGGGATGGATCTCGGCAAGCACAGGGTGGATGCCGATGCTCTACTAGTTGGACACGGGATGGATCCCGATGCTCTACTAGTCAAACAAGGGATGGATCTCGTTGCTCTAAATGTGAGGCACAGGATGGAACCCGATGCTCTACTAGTCACGGACAGGATGGATCCCGATGCTATACCAAACAGGAACGAGATGGTTCCTGATGTTCTAAAAGTCATGCATGGGATGAATCCCGATACTCTACCAGTCAGGATCAGGATGGATCCGAATACTCTAAAAGTCAGGCTCGGGATAGATCCCGACAGGCACAGGATGGATCCCGATGCTATACCAGTCGTGCACGGGATGGATCCCGATGCTCTACCAATCGGAAACGGGATTGATCCCGATGCTCTAAATGTCAGGCACCGAATGAAATTCGATTCTGTAACTGTCAGGCACAGGATGGATCCTGATGTTCTACTAGTCACGGACAGGATGGATCCCGATACTCTACCAATCAGGAACGAGATGGATCCTGATGCTCTAAAAGTCAGGCACGGGATGGAACCCGATGCTCTAGTAGTCACGGACAGGATGGATCCCGATACTCTACCAATCAGGAACGAGATGGATCCTGATGTTCTAAAAGTCAGGCATGGGATGAATCCCGATACTCTCTCAGTCCATCTCAGCAAGCACAGGGTGGATGCCGATGCTCTACTAGTCGGGCAGTGGATGGATCCCGATGCTCTACCAATCAGGAACGGGATGGATCCCGAATTTTAATAAGAGGCTTCGACCAATTTTTTTTCACGTGGAGGCAAAGCAGTCTCAGTTTTCCCTTTAATGATTCCACACATGTTCTTGATAGTTCATGAGTAACATGTTGAAGAATTGTATCAAGAAGTAGTTCCGCATTTCCAACAGACTGAAAAGATTCTCGTTCGTCGTAAAATTCTTCATTTTTAAGTTGGTAACTCAATTTAAGGAAATTTAAAATTAACAAATAAAGTAAAAGTAGAAAAAAGTAAATTAGAATAATGAAAGTATGAACGAATTTAAAATAACAAAACTAAATTCGCAAATGAACACAATTTTTTTTAATTAATGTTTAAAATAGTGTTTACGAATACAAACATAAATTAATTCACGTTTACGCGAACACGAACACAAATTAATTCACAATTACACAAATACGAATTTCGCAGTACCAGAAATAAGTAAACTAATAATAAAATAATAAAGCAATAACTATTTTCTAGTTAAAGTCCTGCACTGTCAAAAAGTTAGCGTCGATAAACATATAAGGGCTTGTGTAAACACGAATTGTGCCCAAGGTCGGACGCGGTCGGATCCACTGTTTGCATTTATTCGAAGTATAATCATTGTAGAATAATAGAATGATCTCCATTTTTTGGACAAATTTGTACATTTTTAGATACAGCCAAAAATAAAGTTTAAACGGTACCAGTCATTACCGCACATTTCGACTGAAAATATTAAAATAGTCTGGATCAGTAGTGAAATATATATATATATATATATATATATATATATATAATTTCACTACTGATCCAGACTATTTTAATATTTTCAATTTTCTATTTTGAGCATCCACAGCATGTTCAAATCAACAAATAAAAGGGAAAGTGGGGTCGAAATGTGCGGTAATGACTGGTACCGTTTAAACTTTATTTTTGGCTGTATCTAAAAATGTACAAATTTGTCCAAAAAATGGAGATCATTCTATTATTCTACAATGATTATACTTCGAATAAATGCAAACAGTGGATCAGACCGCGTCCGACCTTGGGCACAATTCGTGTTTACACAAGCCCTTATATGTTTATCGACGCTAACTTTTTGACAGTGCAGGACTTTAACTAGAAAATAGTTATTGCCTTATTATTTTATTATTAGTTTACTTATTTCTGGTACTGCGAAATTCTAATTCGTGTAATTGTGAATTAATTTGTGTTCGTGTAAACGTGAATTAATTTGTGTTCGTATTCGTAAACACTATTTTAAACATCAATTAAAAAAAATTGTGTTCAATTGCGAGTTTAGTTTTGTTATTTTAAATTCGTTCATACTTTCATTATTCTAATTTACTTTTTTCTACTTTTATTTTATTTGTTAATTTTAAATTTTCTTAAATTGAGTTACCTACTTAACAATGAACAATTTTACGACGAACGAGAATCTTTTCAGTCTGTTGGAAATGCGGAACTACTTCTTGATACAATTTTTCAATATGTTACTCATGAACTATCAAGAACATGTGTGGAATTATTAAAGGGAAAACTGAGACTGTTTTGCCTCCACGTGAAAAAAAAATTAGTCGAAGCCTCTTATTAAAATTGGATGGAATTTGACTAATAAAGTGATAGTGAAATGCTTTGACTTCGAAACTAAACTCATTGACTAACTTGATAAACTGATATATATAGATATATATATATATATATATATATATATATATATATATATATATATATATATATAATGTGGGTGGGTGTTCGTTCGAAATTAAATAATCTCCGAATAAATGTAAGTTTTTGAATTATTTTTATTGTGAGCGGTCAATACTATTGTTCATTGAAGCATGATAATTTTGGGGTTGAATATTTATGTAGATAATTTAAATCATTAATTTACTTCTAAATAGATTTTATTATTTGTGATTTAAATAAGAGTTGTCGATTTGTCCACTATTAAGACATACGAGTTGGCATTTTAGTGGTTAACTTTTCTAGTAGTCGGAACAAGCGTTGATATTGAGCCATTAGCCAATATCTCTGTCAAGAATTAAATATACAAATAGTAAATTAATCATGGTATTCCATTGTACGCAGGCACTACTACACAGTTAAAACTATAACTATAGTTTAACTATACAGTTAAAATTAATAAAGCATGGGTGGTGGTCACTTCATATACCCGATACTCCAATTTGGGCTCAACTAATTACTTTAAGCTGACTGGTTGAGCATCGGAATCCATCCTGTGCCTGACTGGTAAAGCATCGGAATCCATCCTGTGCGTGAATGTTAGATCATCGAGTTTCATTCGGTGCCTGACATTTAGAGCATTGAGATACATCCCATCAGGATCCATTTAGTTCCTGATTAGTAGAACATCGGGATCCATTTAATTCCTGATTAGTAGAGCATCGGGATCCATCCTGTCCGTGACAAGTAGAACATCGGGATCCATCCTGTGCCTGACTGTTAGAGCATCGAGATACATCCCGTGCCTGACTTTTAGAGCATCGGGATCCATCCCTTGCCCGACTTTTAGAGCATCGGGATCCATCCCTTGCCCGACTAGTAGAGCATCGGGAGATCCACCTTGTGCTTGCCGAGATCCATCCCGCGCCTGACTTTTAGAACATAGGGATCCATCCCGTGCACGACTGGTAGAGCATCAGCATCTATAATGTGCCTGACTGGTAGAGCATCGGGATCCACCCTGTGCCTGTCGGGATCTATCCCGAGCCTGACTTTTCGAGTATCGGGATCCGTCTTGATCCTGACTGGTAGAGTATCGGGATTCATCCCATGTCTGACTTATAGAGCATCAGGATCCATCTCGTTCCTGATTGGTATAGCATCGGGATCCATCCTGTCCGTGACTAGTAGAGCATCGGGTTCCATCTCGTGCCTGACTTTTGGAGCATCAGGATCAGAACATTCCGATTGCAGCGCGAGCCCACGTCAGACGTGCCTCTGATTTGCTCCGCTTTTTGTTGGAATTTTTAAAAAATCTTAAGCCTAAGATATTATCATGGATATTTCACAAGCATTTAAAGACTTTTTGAGCGATAGATATGAGTTCTCAGCCTTTGAGTATGAGACATCGGATCAAGTTGATTCAATAATATCTTCGTCTGAAGAGCTAGAACAGAAACCCGATGATCTAAATCTTACCGAAGCAAGTGCTGCTGAGGAGATGGAAATCAACGATTCTGAGACAAAAATAGACCCACCACCAAACACGACACAAGATCCAAATCCTGGAACTATTTTCATGAAAACATCACCGAACTTTGAGTCAATGCTGAAAGGGATAAAGGCCAAGTTTGGTGAAAATTTCAAGTCCACCAATCAAGGTAAATTTGTTAAAATCTCAACATTTTCTGAGAGTTTGCATTTTGCCATTATGACATTTCTAAAATCTGAAAATCAAGACTTTTTCATAGTACCCTCAGCTAGTGTAAATCCGTTTAAAGTGGTCGTCAAAGGACTTCCCGCAATAACTGAATGTGATTGCTTGCTGAGTGAATTAACCAAATTGGGTTACAATATTACTAAAGTTTCTAAACTCAAACGAAGTGTAAAATCAACTACCCGTCCCATTTTCTTGGTTGAAATGCCAAAAGTTACAGGCTGTAACAAAGTTTTGAAAATACGGGAGCTGATGCAACTTGGCATTAGAGTTGAACCCTTTAGAAGCCGAAAAGGGCCATCTCAATGTTTTAATTGTAATCATTTTCATCATCTTGCTATCAACTGTTTTATGCAGACCAGATGCCTGAAATGTGGTCCCTCGGATCACCAAACTCGTGATTGCACTGCGGGACAAGTTGTCCCAAAATGCATAAATTGTGGAAAGGACGGGCATCTTGCCTCAAGCCGTAAATGCATCGAATTTCCTAAAAATGGCAAAATAAATCGAACTCGTTCGACCAAAATCAACACCAAGAAAAAAAGACGTAATGTAAACAATAAAGTTCCACCTTGTGCTTCAGTGAACTCTATTCCCCCACCTGGATTTAAAAGTGTTAATTCTATGGGCGATTTTGCCCTTGTCATGGAACTTTTCAATGAAATTGCGCTCATCTTCTCCGGAACTGACGGAATTAAAGGCCTAATTCTGAAGATCCGTGAAAGTGCCGAGCCGCTGACTAAACTGCAAGTGCTCCTGGAGTATTTTGCTAATATCAAGGAGGATGCCACCTCTCCCCGCCAATCGGAAGACGTCGCGGAATAGGCTCCGCCCCTTCGAATGGAAATCTGTGTGTGCTTCTGTTTTGTTCGTTCGTTTACTTTACCATCATACCTGTATATACCAGTACCAACTTTACTCATGCATATTCCATCTCTACAGGCCTTCAATTCCATATCGGAGTAATGTAGTTTATTTTACGAACTCCATTAATTTGTATAAACGACGACGAGCATCAGGATCTATTCTGTGCCTGTCGGGATCAATCCCGTGCCTGCTTTTTAGGGCATCTGGATCCATTTCGTTCCTGATTAGTAGAGCATCAGGATCCATCCTGTCCGTGACTAGTAGAACATCATTATCCATCCTGTGCCTGACAGTTAGAGAATCGAGTTTCATCCGGAGCCTGATATTTAGAGCAACGAGATCCATCCCTTGTCTGACTGGTACAGCATCGGGATCCATACTGTGTCTGACTTTTAGAGCATCGGGACCCATCCGTGCATGGCTGCCGACGGGGTCCATCCCGTATTAAAAACTCTCGAAGAACGATGCCTCGAACTTTTGAACTGTGGTCTGCTGATGAACACTCCATCTTATATAGACACAAGGACGCTGATTCATGACTAATTTAACGTGCTTTAGTCCCCTACAAACGACGCACATTTTTTTTTTGTTACTGGAGACGACGAACGAATCTAGAATCCCCTCCGTTGCAGCACATCCGGAGATTAAAACCCACAACTCTCAGTAATGAGTCCGATACATTACCACCTCAGTCAGTTGATAAAAAATAAACGTATACTCTCATAATTGGTTTGAATAGTAAGTAGTCCAAACAAAAGACAACCTTTCTTGATTACCCAGATTTAACAGAGGCCTCCGAGACTGAATTTAGACAGAATTTATTAGTCTAGGTACCTAGAAGCGAAGCTTCTTCAACCCTTCCTACAAATTTATCTTTACATGAATAAGAACATGATTTGAAGAACATGATTAAGGGACAACACAAGACATCACACACAAAAACACAAAGTCTAAATCCAAAATCACACAGAAGTTCCAAGAATGGAATGGTACATAATTTAGTCCTGATGCAGGGCACCAAGAGGTAGATGAGAGAGCACAAAGTTCGATGAAATCGTCATGATTGGTTCATAAAAAGTAATCTCGTTCCTCATTGGAGGGGAGAAAAAAATGGCCTAAAAGTTAAAGAGTCCGCCGTATCACTCCGCGAGCGGAGTAACATGGCAAAGTTCCATGTAAAAAGTCACAAAAGGTTGCGGGCACAACCCAATTGGTCGATGGTTGGGGTTACCCTCTCCTGATTGGAGGGGAGAGTAATCATGGTATTCAGACAGACTGGCACCAGTCACACGCACCGAGGGTGGTGCGACGATGCGGCCACACAATTTTTGGGGTAGAAACTGGAAGATGGGCGGAGCTAAACACGTCCTCCAGGGGAGTGCGTCGAGTGCTTCCGCTGGTAAGAAGGAGTTACTTTCAAATGATGAGAAGATGCAGTGCGTTCCTCATAATCCGCTGCTGTTTTCTTAACATCAAAGAAAGAGATGAATGCATTGACCTTATCGGCGATGTTGGGCTGATCACGAATTGCAGCTGTTAACATCTGAATGCCTTGAGTGGAATTGAACATAATATTTAACTCTTTGAGGAGCTCCAACAATGGCATATATTCCTGGAATGCATTTTGTTGGGGGGGTCCTTTTGGAGCTTTTGCTTGGGGTTTCTGTTGTGTTGTGTTTTGCACTATACGCTTTCCTTGAGCATTTTGTGTTGGCACAACAGCATCAGTTGAGATGGAGTTTTTCTTTTTTGGAAATTCCGGGCAGTGTCTCCAAGAGGCGACGTGTCCAAAGTTCCCGCAGTTGATACATTTAGGGTTATCAACCCATTGAATGTCACATGATTTAGTCTCGTGACCCTCGCCGCATTTAAGGCAGCGAGTTGCCATAGAGCAATTGGAAGAATAATGCCCAAAATGGTTACAATTGTAACATTGAGCAATAGCGTTTTTGCGAATAAAAAGTTCACATTTAATGTCGAAAAAGCAAAGTCTTTTAAGTTCAAGAATTTTGAGGTTAAAATCATTTTTTGGGAGATCTATTAAGTAAACACCAATTAATTTTTTGGTGGGTCTTTTTTTGAATTGAACAATTTTAGTTATTTCAAAGTTCATACCTTTCAATTCGTCAAGTATGTCCTCTGTTTTGATTTCCGGAACGAGTCCTTTAATTATCACTTTGAGATTTTCGTTAGATTTGGGTGCATAGGTGAAGAATTCACAGTTAACTGTTTTGAGAAAGTCCAGTGATTTTTGGCGCACAAAAGTGTCCGGGGCATGTATTTTGATGAATTTGCCTGAATTTTCACAGGTGAGTGTGCCATTGAAAAGTTTATTAAGTTCCTTGAGATGAGAAAAAGTGTTATTACCAGGCTTAAGGAGGATAGGTGGAGGTGGGGGAGAGACCTTGTTTCCCTTTTCCTCTGTATCCATGTTATTGTGATTGGTACTGTCAATCACCATCGCCTTCACAGGGAGGTCTGATGATGATTGTTCATGCTGTGGAGACGATGACGGTTCCACGGAGGGTTCCATGTCATGTTCCTTGTTTGGTGCGCCCAACTTGTCCTCCGCGACGGGTGGATTCGTTAGACGCTTTCTTTTATTTTTGGCTTTTTTACCCTTAGGTTTTACAAAATTGGGCTTTGGGTTTTCCACAGCAGCAGCACTGTACTGCTTGATCTGGTTCACTATATCCTCATCCTCCGCCAACTCTCTGCAGATATTCTCCATAATCCTGAGTTCTCTTTCCTTCCTTCGACGGTCGGAGCTGCTGAGTTGAGGCCAGTCCTTGGTGAATTTGTCCAACAATGCCATGTATTCAAGGTGATAGGGCGCATCCCAGATGGGTACGAACCACTCAAATTCAGGCACAGGATCTTTCGGTGGGTGTTTAGGCAGAATTACTGGCTTACAATTGCCATAATATGTGATTTCAAAATCGTCATCCATGGTCAACTCAGAATGTGACTCAAACAAATGGAGATTGAAAACAAACAATTAAATGTTCCCCTTAATTAGCGGAGCAAGTCGTCGACATGACCGACGTGGGCTCTTGCCGCAATTGGAATGGGCCTCCGAGACTGAATTTATTCGTCTAGGTGCCTAGAAGCGAAGCTTCTTTAACCCTTCCTATGAATTTATCTTATCCTAAATATTTGCATGATTTGTTTAGCATAAGGTAAGAGGACAAAACAGTGACAACACACACACAAAACAAAGATCAAAACGTCTAAATCCAGCACATTCTCAGAAAGAGACATGTCCGGGCGCATTAAAGGAGTCAAAAGATGGGCATGGGGGTTGGTGTCGAGGACAACTGATGATAGGAACAATGAATGGGAACACAAACACCCAAGTCCCAGGAAAAACATCTTCCCGCAGAAATGGTGAATGTATAATGTATTAGGAGAAAGCACATTTCTCTGCACATAAAATAAAATTCTTCAGTAAATCTGAAGTAAACATGAAGTAGTTAAAAACTCAATGCTCTCAAAACCAAGAGGATGATGGATGCAGAAGCCTCCAACAACAGCCTAGAAGGAGTGATGAGTAGTAATTTGATAAGAAATGTTCAAGTAACAAAAGCTCTAGGTCTTTTCTTGTTGACCTCAAGCCTAGCATCATAGTTTGGAATGCGAATGATTTCTGTGTTAGAGTGGTTGGTAAGTTTATCATAAAATTTCTTGGCAATCTTTTGATTGTATTTCTTGAAGCTGGGAATATCAAGTGCTTTTCTGATGTTATCTGTGTTGAAATATCTTCTTGCTTTTGCAATAGTTCTTATGATTGAATTCTCCAAAGTTTGGAGTTTTTGAAAGTTGGATTTTGCAGCATAGCCCCAGACCGGAGATGCATAACTCGAAATTGGTCTGAGGTAGCATTTATAAATGAGAAGCTTGTTGTTACGAGACAATTTGCTTCTTCTAGAAATTAAGTTGTACAGTTTTCTTCTAACATTAATGAACTTTTTAGCGACATACTTGATATGTGGATCCCATGTGAGGTGTTTATCCAAAATCACCCCCAGGTACTTAGCTTCCTTACTCCACATGATCTTTTTACCATGTACCTTAGGATAGCTCTTGATTTTAGCTTTGGTTTTTCTAGTAAATAGAATGGCCTCAGTTTTGTCCACGTTGACCTTAATTTTCCATTTTATCATCCATTGCTCGATCAAGTTAAGGTGAATTTGGAGACTTTTAGTGAGGTTCTGAATGCTACCCTTAGCCAAGATGGCCGTGTCATCAGCGTACAAACTAAGCATTGTTTTTTCAGTTTTTGGAATGTCGTTGATGTAAAGAAGGAATAGCACCGGTCCAATAATGGAGCCCTGAGGGACACCACTTTGGATATCAATAAGAGTTGACTGTTCCTCTTTGACCTGTACATGAAATTTCCTCTCCTGTAAATAGGAGGTAAGAACATTGATGATGTAGTCTGGGAATTGGTTGGTGATAAGCTTGTAAATTAAGCCTTTGATCCAAACTCGGTCAAAGGCTTTTGCAATATCCAGAAATATCGCACCAACATGTATTCTTTTATTGTAGTTGCTTGAGATATACTCAACAACACGAAGAAGTTGATGAGTTGTTGAAAGCCCCGGCATGAAGCCAAACTGTTCAGGGGTAATGATGCTCTTTTGTTCAAGGTGATCTCTGATTCTTGTAAGAATGACAGATTCTGCTATCTTGCTGAAGATAGGTAACAATGATATAGGTCTGTAGCTATCAGGAAGGGATCGATCCTTCCCCTCTTTATGTATAGGAATAACCTTAGCAATTTTCCAGCTAGATGGGAAGTATCCAAACTGTAACATGTTGTTGATAATTTCAGTGATAATAATGATAATATTGGTAGTAAAGAACTTAGTCATCTTATTAGTAATGCCATCCCTGCCTGGCGACTTCTTGACCTTGATCTTCTTGATGTATTTAATTACTTCAGTGACAGAGACACTGTTGTAATCAGAATTTTTAGGTTTGTTCAAGTAATCTTCAATGCCCTTTTTGACAAGTTTTTCCGTTTTAGGGTGACTGATTTTGTTGCAAGTAAATTGATCTTTGAGGCTATTAGCCAAAGTTTCCGCAATGTCTCTGGTTTTTTCTGCAATACCACCTCCCTTTTGGGTCAATGGTGGGATTTCTTTGTAAGTTCTTTTAAGTGAAGATGCTGTCTTGTAGACAGAGTTATCAGTGGCACTAAGGTTTTCAATGTGATTATTCCAGTCTCTGTTAGTTACATTACGGATTTCCTTACGAATAACCAATTCCGCCCTGTTCAGTTGAGTTTTCAGAGCTGGATCCTTGTAATATTGCCATTTTCTTCTGAGTTTATTTTTCTCAGTGATAAGTTTTTTAATGTATCGCGGGATGTGTCTTTTACTTGTAATAGCTAAGATTTTGGATGCATTTTCATGGCTTTCCATGATTCTCTCAGTAAGTTTTTCAATATTTTGATCAATGTCTTCAGGTTTAACCACTCTCCCTTGAAAGACAGAAATTTCGTTGATTTCAAGTTTAAATTTCTCCCAATTGGTGGAGATCGGGTTATTTTTAATATCAAAATTAAAAGTTAAGTCAAAGTAAATATTAACCGGATTATGGTCCGAAGACAATTCCGGCAAGGACTCAATCTTATAATGGAAGTGAAATCCCTTTATGAGGGCAAAGTCTATGGTTGTACTATTCGTACTTGTAAAATGAGTGGGCGTGGTTGAAAAGGCAATCTCCATTTTGTTAGTATGAATAATTTTCATAACTTGTAATCCAGTTGTGTTATTGGAGGTATTGTTCCAATTGCGGTGATGAGCATTAAAGTCTCCAGCAATGATGACATTACCACTGATATTGCAAAGTTGGCCAAGGTCACTTTGGAAGTCAACTGAGGAAATTCCACATGGTACATAAATAGAGACAAAAGTTGTTGGTTCTTGATTTTTAAGTTCAAGTTTGATGGCCGTGGCCTCAATGCTTTTAAAATTAGGTAAGGAGATACGCTGATGAGGGAGGTTTTTATTGATGAGAATCGCAGTCCCACCATGTGCCTTAGTGCCAACATTAATCTCTCTGTCCGATCTGTGTGAAATATAGTTAGGAATAAAAAGTTTATGAACACTTCGTAGGTGCGTTTCCTGCACAAGTAAAATGTCAATTTGGTATTTATCAAGATAGTCTCTAAGAGTGAACATTTGCTTTAAGATACCATTCGCATTCCAAAAACATATATTCATATGTTTTCTATTGATGATTTTCTTATTTCTTTTATTGGTCATCGTCAATAATTGGTATGGGATTCATCCTGATCCCGAATTCGGTCAATGCTTGGAATTTTTCCGCAGAGTTTTTACTTTCCTTAAATTTACTCAAAAGAGCATTAACATTGTCCATACCATTGAACAGACCTGCAATTTCATTTATTAACTCCACAATTTTCTAAATATCTACAATCTTTTTTTTTTTCCTGGACCGTTTAATCCCGTGATAGTATCAAGACAGTTATTTACTATGGTACGCAGAAATGAATACACCTCATATTATAAAGAATGGAAGCTATGTATTGTGTTGTGATTATTTGGTAGTTTTGTTTCGAATATGTAGCACGCGCGCATGCGCTATCTTGCGTTTCCGGAAAATTCTAGAGTTTCCGGAAAATTCTAGATATCTCCACACTTGCCACAAGTTTATATTGATACCGTCTTGTTCGAGTTGAACTATTTTTTCAACCAGTTTGCTATGACATTATTAATCTTTAGTTTGACCGACGTATCGTTTAACAAATCGTCACATTTTCCGATCCATCATTTTCTTACAAAATGTTTAAGCTGTCATTGAGTCAAATGGAATTTTAAAACACGTTTTTCACTTCATTTTAAACACACATTCGGTATTCTCCGTCAATGGGGAAGTTTTTTAATAAACAGCCTGGTCGACGCGGCCTATAGTCCTTTATATGAGGGTAGGTTATTTATCTTGAAAGGGTGATTCTCACTTGCGTTATTGATATTTTAAATATTTACAAATACAAATTCCCATTTTATCTATCATATTTATATATTTCATGGGAATTTATATATGTCGCTCAAGTTTCTGCCGATGTATCCTTACCTGTTTTAAAGACGTATTCAGTTAAATAATGTCGTTAGGAGTTTTAAGTGAAACTTGGCCAAATGAAGGAAGATAAACAAGATGTTCCGTCTGAGCCGTGACCTGCTTTGATTTATTTCAAGATTGTAGACTGATTGTCATTTAATTTCCTACAGAACGAAATCACATTTAAGTTATTCGTGTGACGGTGTCAGGTTGTATCTTCACATAAACTTAACAAAATATCTGTTGATATACTGATATCCTTTGAAGTTGACTTTCCAAGGCATTTCAGTTTAAACATATCTATACTATTGCTAAGAGAAATAAGTATATTGGAATATATATGCATAATGGCAATATTAAGGAGACCCGAGCCCCATATCCTAATAGGTTTATTAATGATTTCAGAAATACCATTTTTTTATATTATTAGAACATCTTTTTTTCAACAATAATCAAAAACAAAAATCATATCAAAAATCCTTTCATATTTAAAATGTTTTTGTTATTTTTTGCATTTTTTAAGTTTAAAAAGACTTTTTTTTTTAAAACACTACTCGTATTTCAATTTTTAATGTTTAAATTTTTTTTTAATTGGTTAAATAACGTCAAAGTACGTATTGCAAACGTATGAATAGACTTTTGCAGATTTGTGTTTTAATCGTCTTCAAAAACTTATTTTAAGTTCAAAACGCAAAAAATATTCAAATTTTTAAGTTAAATAATTTGTAAAAAATTAAAAAAGCTATACATACGTTTATAAAAGAAATATTAGAGCTTCAAAAACTATTAACATTTTAGTTTTATGTTAATTATTTACAATTTGCCTGCTATCAAATGCCTTAGATACCTAAACGGCGCGACCTGGACCACGATACACTTTTCAAAATTATTACGACCTAGCACAAAAATTTAGTACCCATTTAGCTGCAACCAACATTTAATACTTAGTGACACCATTTTAGGGTGTGAAGTTGCATAAAACTCAAAATTCGAGTGTTTTATTTAGTATTATACTAGAAGTATTTTTATAGCAAAGATGGCAACCCTCCGATCACACGATCAGAACTTTTTACTTATCTTTGTAGTTGTCACTTTCGAGCATGGATCCTTCATAGTAGAGAAAACATAATGTTATAATCTCACTAACATGAAAGTGAGGCCAACATGTATGGACTCAGACACGTGGTTAATTGCATCATTCCATTCATAAATTTTCACTGTTACACATTTCCCAATTCATCAGCCAATCGCGAGTATTTTTTAATTCATAATTTTGAAAAGAAGTCACGTGTTTGAGGCCACGAAGATTTTTTGATCGTAACCCTTTGTATGTAGTCAGAGATGTCATGCTCTTCCACTAAGGGGATATCACTGTCAGGGAGAGAGGCAATGGAGTTAGAGACAGTGTGTGTGATCATGACATTGAAAGCCTGATTCCTTGTAAGGATTTCAGGAAACTGTCGGAATCCAGTTAACCTGACTAGAGATTTAGGTAGTAAGAAGTCCAATCTGGACCACCTTACTTGAAGTCTATAGAAGAAGGGATCATTATGAATAATTGTAGATATATTTATATATAGAAAAATATGAAACCAAAATAATGGTATCTTGTTTACAAGCATTATTTCTTAATTACGGAAAGACATAACAGTTACAAACTTTAAAAAAAAATTGGATTTTCAGTGTATAACTTATGGAATTTAAAATGTCATAATCTATCGTTTTATACTAAGTTTTTGAAAAAAAATTACGTATTTAGTTATATATAATACGGAATTAAATTTTAAACAAAAGTTGACACGTCACTTTTCGGAAGCGGTCGATATCTGAAAATTTAATTGCTTAAAATACAACCAATATTTCTTGTACTTACTGATCCTAAAAATAATTGATAAATAGTTGTTTTGGAAGACCAAAAACTCGATTTACATTTACCAGTGATTTAAGTTTTAAAGTCTTTCAAGAAATGGTCTTTTCCCATCTTTTGATACACTTTTCTCAAAAAGTATATTTCCATTCAAAACGAAATTTTATAAAAAATTTGTTTAATCTAAAGTGTACATGTTAAACCTACATTTTACTTGTTTTACTCTTCGAGCATGGATTATAGTTGAGAAATCATAAGGTTATAATCTGACTAACATCAAAGTGAAGCCAACATGTATAGCCTCAGACACGTGGTTTACTACTTCATCCATTCATGATTTATTTCTAGTTCATTCATAAAAAATATCCTGCACTTCATGAAGTAACACACTTACTATTATTTCCCCAAATCACAAGTCAATCGCGAACGTTTTTTCATTCATACAATTTGAAAGGAAATCACGTGTCTCGTGCCATCAGTCTGAGATGTTGGTTTCACGATTATGACGTCATATGCGCTCTACTACAGTCCATTCATGCTCGAAGGTTGTCGACGACCGGGTTCGAACTAGAAATCCTCTGAGTCACAGCTGAACGCTTTTATCTGCTGGGCCACAGAGGCTCTTGTTCGTCGTTGTCTTTCTTGGAAGGGACTCCTTGGATTGTTGATGTGGCGACTGTGGCGACTGCGGTATCCGTTAAAGAGGTTGAAACAATTATCGGAGAAACCTCCGCTTATTTCCGAGCCTCCGTGGCAGAGTGGATTAAGGCGTCAGCTGGGAATCCAAAAGGTCCCCGGTTAGAACCTTAGGGCGGACCAGACTAAAGAATAGTAAAAAGTAGTGATATTGCAATCGGAGAGTTTCCAACTTCGCTGCCAAAATATTAGAATGACGTCCAGAACATCCACAAAAAATTAACGGCGTGTATACGGGACTGGTGCACGATATATCTGACCGAGGTCCAAAGTCCCGAAGTCTATTAAAGGCGTAGAGTGCCAGCTCAGGTGTTGTCCTCGTCATCTGACCATGATTTAAAAATACGAGACATCGTTCCCGGGCCTTTCCTTCGAGATAGGTCCCGAACCGTCGCCAATTAGCCCACTATGCAGCTCTAGTGCGACGTTATTTAATTAACCTAACCTAACCTCTTACAGAGAGGGAGCCCCAGTTGCTCAGTTGGTAAGGCGTTCAGCTACTAATCAGAGGATTGGTGGTTCCAATCCGGGAAATGGACTTGACATAGAAAAGTAAAAAAGTAGTGATCTTGCGATCGGAGGGTTGCCAGCTTCGCTACAAAAATACTAAAAAGTCGTCCAGAACATCCAACAAATTATACTGGCGTGTATACGGGACTGTTGCACGATACATCTGATCGGGGTCCAAAGTCCCGACGTCTATTGAAGGCGTTGGGTGCCAGTTGAGGTGTTTTCTCGTCATCTGACCATGGTTCTAAAATAACGAGGTGCATGCATGAATGTGTATGTGTTCCCGGGTCTTTCCTTCGAGATTGAACCCGAACCGTCGCCAATAGCCCACTGTGCAGCTCTACTGCGACGTTAATTAACAAAACAAAACCAATTTTACAGAGAGTGCGGAGATAATACTTAAATAGTATTGCACATCATATTTCTCTACTATGATAATAATTTATTCAACTTAAAAGTCATTCGTTCATTCTAAGTCTTATAACGGCCAAGAGTGATTGGTTGCTCAGGGCGATTCACTGACCAACCGCATTTGATCCCCAGATGCGAAAATCTTCTTACTTTCCCATACAAAGTTAATTCCGCCGCCTACGGGACATTACGCATTGAAGAGCCGCTAATAAGCGACGAGAGCGGCGGTTGCAGTTAATCAGAGGAATGATCTCTTCAGGGGCGTTAGGGATTAGTTTACGAAAAGGAACCGTAGTTAGGTAATAAAAGGGAAGAATTTGGGGGAAATTCGAAATTGAGACAAATTTTTGGTTGTGCATCAAAGGTTTGGTTTGGTTTTGTTTTGTTAAATAACGTCGCACTAGAGCTGCACAGTGGGCTATTGGAGACGGTTCGGGGTCAATCTCGAAGGAGAGACCCGGGAACACGTACACATTCACACACACACATTCATACACACATTCATACAGGCACCTCGTTATTTTAGAACCATTGTCAGATGACGAGGAAACACCTGAACTGGCACCCAACGCCTTCAATAAACGTCGGGACTTTGGACCCCGATCAGATGCATCGTGCACCAGTCCCGTATACACGCCAGTATAATTTGTTGGATATTCTGGACGACTTTCTAGTATTTTTGTAGCGAAGCTGGCAACCCTCCGATCGCAAGTTCACTACTTTTTTACTTTTCTATGTCAAGTCCATTTCCCGGATTCGAACCACCAATCCTCTGATTAGTAGCTGAACGCCTTACCAACTGAGCACTCTGTGCATCAAAGGAAAGAATAGACACAGGTATCATTGTAAAGATTGTTTTTCAATTTGTTTAAAGGAGTATTATAAAATAAACTACATAACTCCGGTATTAGACTAGAAATCATAATCTTAACCTTTTGCACTCCAAGAACATTTTGCTATTTGTGTTCTTTCTATGGAACAGTTATTCCTCTTTACGTTCTTTTACTTAGATTTTATTTTTATACTCATAAAGAGAAAAAAAATCCTGATATGTTTTGAATTTGCAAGCGAACAAGTTGCAAAAAAGATTGATGTTCTAAACACAATATCCTGCTTTTCTCGTTTATTTTAAAGAACAGGGAAATTAAATAACGGGTCGTTATGTTGGCGCCTGAGAGGCGCTTTCGGAGTGAAAAGGGTTAAATTGATGTCTGCATGGTTTGGTATTAATGAACGTCGCACTAAAGATGCATAGTGGGCTACTGGCGACGGTTCGGGGCCTATCTCGTAGGAAAGACCCGGAACGATGCCTCGTATTTTTAATCCATGGTCAGATGACGAGGACAACACCTGAGCTGGCACCCATGCCTTCAATAGGCATCAGGACTTTGGATTCCGATCGCATTTATCGTGCACCAGTCCTGTATGCACGCCAGTATAATTTGTTGGATGTTCTGGAAGACTATTTATTACTTTTGTAGCGAAGCTGGCAACCCTCCGATCACAAAATCACTACTTTTTTTACTTTTCTTTGTTAAGTCCATCGCACGGATTCGAATCAGCAATCCTCTGATTACTAGCTGAACGCCTTTATTCACTAGGCCACTGGAGACCATTTGAAGCTTGCATGAGTAATAGGCTATATTCATTGTGTATTAATAAATAATTAAATAATCAATAAATAATTAATAAGTAACTTAATTAATTACTTAAATAACGGTAGTAACTTAAAATTAATTTATTCTATATAATTTAAAGGGTTTGGTTTTTAATTAAATTGTACTACTATGTGATTTTGTTAATAAATATAACGTTATGGCCAGTTTCTAAAAATCTGCAATCAATTTTAGCGGCTCACTCGTGTGTAATGTCCTATGTGCAGCGGAATTAATTTTGTATGGGAAACTAAGAAGATTTTCACATCTGGGGATCAACTGCGGTTGTTCACTAAATCGCTCTACGCAACCAATCCCTCTTGACCGTAGCAAGATCTAGATTGAACGAATAACCTTTAAGTTGAATAAGTTAATCATATAGTAGAGAAATATGATACCATTATACACTCAAACTTGTTTTTGTGCGGTGGATAGGGACCGCATAAAAAAAACGCATAAAAAAATTCTCGCGAAACTTCACGAGTAGCTAGCTATAAAAAATAGTTTTCACAACACAATTAAAAAATATTTTTTTATGCGGTGGATAAGGACCGCATTAAAAAAGTCTCACATAGAAAATAACTCAAATCCTTACGAAATAACTAGGAATTGCTTTTTTAAACGAAATCAAGACACGAGGCTTGGCAGCTACTTGGAATCTCGACAAACCTTTTGGAATCTGATTTAGAAAATACACATGCGAACATTTTTAAATATTTTATTTACATATGTACTTATTTTACACATACAAAACGTATAACCATTATCCTTCGTAGTCTGACAATACGCGAACTTGGTTCCAAATCGCTTTCGTCACTTGAAGATACTACCTCGCACTCGTTTAGAGTTGACTTTTCTTCAGTTACCATGTAGTCAGTGATCAATTTTTGCGACAACTGTTGTTTCACTAGACGCTTGTATATGTCATGGTAGCCATATAATCAATTATGTTCCAATCTCATTGAAATTTTCATAAACCGCACAAAAAAAATCGCATAAAAAAAGTCGCACAAAAAAAAAATTGCACAAAAAAAGACCACACAAAAACAGGTTTGAGTGTACTTGTTTAAAGGGGACCCAAACCCCAAAATCCGGAAAAAATTGCTAATTTTTTTTTCAGAAAACGATGCTAAACTTACTTAAGAAGGTGTGTACAAAGTTTCAAAACAGTAAAAGAAACAGAATATATGTTTTTTTAGAAGTTTATATACCATTTATCATCTTTCTACATACTTTTCGTCTGCAACAATCGTCATTTACTCAAAATATTTTTTTTAAATTTTGGTCTCGTTTAAAATGCTAAGGCTTTGTAAATAATTAACTTAAAACTAAAATGTTAATAGGTTTTGAAGCTCTAATATTTCTTTTATAAACGTATGTATAGCTTTTTTAAATTAAGTTATAAATTATTTTTTTTTACAAATTATTAAATTTAAAAATTTGAATATTTTTTGGGTTTTGAACTTAAAATAAGTTTTTGAAGACAATTAAAACACAAATCTCCAAAAGTCTATTCATACGTTTGTAGTATGTACTTTGACGTTATTTAATCAATTAAAAAAGTTAAAACATTAAAAATTGAAAGAGTGTTTTTTTAAAAAAAACTTTTTTTAAACTTAAAAAATGCAAAAAACAAAATATTTTTTAAAAATATATTTTTGTTTTTGATTTGTTCAGAAAAAGATGTTCTAATAATATAAAAAAATGGTATTTATGAATTCGTTAATAAACAAATTAGGATTTGGGGCTCGGGTCTCCTTAATATTGCCATTATACATATATATTCCAATACACTTATTTCCTCCAACTATAGTATAGATATCTTTAAACTGAAATCTCTAAATATCAGCTTCAAAGGGTAACAGTATATCAACGGATATTTTGTTAAGCTTATGTGAAGATACAACCTGACACCCTCACACGACTAACTTAAATGTGGTTTCGTTCTGTAGGAAATTAAACGACAATCTGGAAATAAAACAAAGCAGGTCACGGCTCCGACGGACATCTTGTCTATCTTCGTTCATTTGGCCAAGTGTCATTTAAAAACCTTAACGATATTATTTGACTGAATATGTCTTTAAAATCGGTAAGGATACAGAAAATTGAGCCACATATATAAATTCCCATATAATATATAAATATGATAGATAAAATGGAAATTTGTATTTGTTAATATTTAAAATTTCCATAACTCAAGTGAGAATCACCCCTTTAGGATAAATAACCTACCCTCATATAAAGGACGATAGGCCGCGTCGACCAGGCTGTTTATTAACCTACTTCCCTATTAACGGATAATAGCGAATGTTTAAAATGAAGAAAAAAAAAATTTAAAATTCCATTTGACTCAATGACAGCTTAAACATTTTGCAAGAAAATTATGGATCGGGAAATGGGACGAATTGTCAAACGATACGTCGGTCATACTAAAGATTAATAATATCATAGCAAACTGGTTGAAAAAATAGTTCAAGATGAACAAGATTGCATCAATATAAACTCGTGGCAAGTGTGGAGATATCTAGAACTTCCCGAAAACGCAATTTAGAGCCTGCGCGTACTGCGTATTCGAAACAAAATTACGAAACATTCATAACACAATACATAGCCTCCATTCTTTATAATATAAGGCGTATTAATTTCTGTGTAACATAGCAACTAACTGTCTTAATACTATCACTTGATGAAACGGTCCAGGAAAAAATAGATTGTAGATTTTTAGAAACTGACCATAAAATTACATTTATCAACAAAAAAAACATTGTAGTACAATTTCCCAGCAAAAAATGAAGGATATGAAACAAAAAACTGCAGTTTTTTTTAAAGTTTTTAATTTTCCTACTTAAAACCTTTAAAATATCTGCATTTTCCTTTCATGATTAAAAATTGAAGGTATTTTGCAGGTTTTTATGAAGGTTTTTGCAGTTTTTATGAAGGACATTGAAACAAAAACCTTTAATTTTATAGATCTTCAAAAAAACTGCTGTTTCTCTGCATAAAACCTTCAATTTCAAAATTTTAATGAAGGTTTTATGCTGACTTTTTTTGCTGGGTTAATTTAAAAACCAACCCTCTAAATTAAAATATAATTTTTCAGTTACTACCGTTATTGAAGTTGCATAAATTTTTATTTATAAATATGTACATATAATTTGCAGATGCAGGTTGTGGAGACAAGTAATTAAGTAATGTGGTCTTTTGATTAGACTACTTACTACTGAAAACAATTATGAGAATATACTTTTAGTTTTTATTGTTTATCAACTGACTGGGGTGGTAATGTATCGAACACATTACTGGAGAGTTGAGGTTTTAATCTCCGAATGTGCTGCCAGTTGCAATGGAAGGATTTCTAGATTCGTAATTCGTCTTTAGTAACAAAAAAAAAAGCGTGCGTCGTTTGTAGGGGACTAGTGCACGTTAAATTAGTCGTGAATCCGCGTCCTCGTGTCTATATCAGATGGGTGGAGTGTTGTCTTCATCAGCAGACCACAGCTCAGAATTACGAGGCATTGTTCGAGGATTTTTACTAAGAGATGGATGTCGACGGTAGTTAGGCACCGATGGCTCCCGATACTCTACCAGTCAAGAACGGGATGGATTTCGATGCTCTAAATGTCAGGCACCGGATGAAACTCGATGCTCTAACAGTCGGGCACAGGATGGATATCGATGTTCTACTGGTCCCGGAAAGGATGGATCCCGATGCTCTAAAAGACAGGCATGGGATGGATCTCGATGCTCTAACAGACAGGCACGGGATGGAACCCGATGACCTAGCAGCCAATAACGGGATGGATCCCGATGTTCTACATGTCGGGCACGGGATGAATCCCGATGTTTTACATGTCGGGCACGTGATAGATCCCGATGTGCTAAATGTCGGGCATGGGATGGATTAAGATGTTCTACATGTCGGGCACGGGATGGATCCCGATGTGCTACCTGTCGGGCACGGGATGGATTCCGATGTTCTACTTGTCGGGCACGGGATGAATCCCGATGCTCTACATGTCGGTCACGTGATGGATCCCGATGTGCTACCTGTCGGGCACGGGATGGATTCCGATTGCCTACATGTCGGGCACGGAATGGATTCCGATGTTCTACATGTCGGGCACGGGATGGATCCCGAAGTTCTATATGTCGGGCACGGGATGGATTCCGATGTTCTACATGTCGGGCACGAGATGGATTCCGATGTTCTACATGTCGGGCACGGGATGAATCCCGATGTTCTACATGTCGGTCACGTGATGGATCCCGATGTGCTACCAGTCGGGCACGGGATGGATTCCGATTGCATACATGTCGGGCACGGGATGGATTCCGATGTTGTACATGTCGGGCACGGGATGGATCCCGAAGTTCTATATGTCGGGCACGGGATGGATTCCGATGTTCTACACGTCGGGCACGGGATGGATCCCGATGCTCTAAATGTCCGGCACGGGATGGATCCTGATGCTGTACCAGTCAGGAATGGGATGGATTCCGATGCTCTACCAGTCAGATTAAAGTAATTAGTCGAGCTCAAGTGGAAATATCGGCTATATGAAATGACCACTACCCATGGTTTATTAATTTTAACTGTATAGTTAAGACGTGCCTGCGTACAATGGAATGCCATGATGAATGTACTATTTGTATATTTAATTCTTGAGAAAGATATTGGCTAATGGTTCAAATATCAACGCTTGTTCCGACTACTAGAAAACTGAACAACTAGAATGCCAGCTAATATGTCTTAATAGTGGTAAAATCAACAATTCTTATTTAAATCACAGATAATAAAATCTATTTAGAAGTAAATAAAGGATTTCAATTATATACATAAATATTCAACCCCAAAATTATCTTGCTTCAATGAACAATAGTATTAATCGCTTACAATATAAATATATCAAAAACTTACGTTTAATCGGAGATTATTTAATTTCGAACCAACACGAACACACACGAGCAAACAAACAAACACGAACACACACGCAAACAAACACACACACACGCACAAACAAACAAAAACAAACACAAACAAAAACAAACAAAAACAAAAACAAACACACACAAAAAAAATATATACTGTAAAACAATTTACTTAAAAATAAGTACCTGAGTATACTTGTTTTTCTTTTAGTATTTAATTGCATCGTAAATGAGAAATGACGTACTCAAGTTTAAGTAACCATACCTTCTCAAATACGAGCCGTGTGATTTAATATTGCTAATATCAGCTTCTGTTCAAGCTTTTTTAGCAAAGTGACCGGCCAAACTTAAAATAGTTGTTCAAAAGATGGTTTTCCGCATTATTAAATGTCGATTGATTCAACAGGAACTAAGTTAATACAACTGAATTATGTTACTTCCCATTCTTTTGGCAAACCATTTTAACATTTCTTCTATTTATAATTTCTTCTAGTCGCCCTTGTAGCTTAACGGATAAGGCTCTGAATTTCGGTGTCTAAGGATCCGGGTTTGATTCCCGGTAAGTTTTTATTGTAATTATCGATATTTATTAATAGTGATTTATAAAGGGAGAATCTTCTATTTTTATTCATGTTTACCCATTGTACTCATTTCTGAGAATATGTCTTTTTTTTCAAAATTAAAACTAATGTATTCGGAGCCATGATAAGTATCAAATGTACTCAAAAATGAGGGTTTTTTTTGTTCAAAAATGTCTGTTGTGACATAGGGCATATAGTGAAACGTTTGATAAAAATATAGCTTTTATTTAGTTGCTTATATTTCAGATAGCTATAGATAAACATTAACTAAACCATATCAGCCATAGCTATATAAATTTATTAAATCTTAACAGCAAATTAAACTTATCTACAGAATTTATACTCAGATTCAAAACTAGATAAAGCAGAAGAAAAATATGTTTATTTCATTTTAGTCTGGTTTTCACAATTTTATTTCATTAAGAAATTTAATTAAAATAAATTATACACTATGCCTAAGTAATAAAATATCTTATTTACATTACCGTGATTATCTATAAACAGTCATTGCAAGTAATTGAAGCCATTTTGTTAAAACGATGTCAACTTTCGTAATCTCAAGTACCTAATCACTCCGTCTTTGCTACGCGGAAGAACACAGATTCTCCAATTTTCTTTTCATTACACAAATTGACTATTTTCCGGTAATTGAACAACTCGCCGACAGAGGTCACTATTCAGAATTCTCATTAGAGGATTTCTGTTTTCCCCTTCTTTTTTCCCCGTGTTTAATAAAGTTTTCCCCCGATTTTCCCTTTGCTCTTTCGCAGTTCAATTATTCTCAGGCAATGAAAAGACGAGAAAGAATATTTAAAAAAAATTGGAATAAAAAAAATTATTTCTCCATTCTTCGGAAAGGCTTAAGCCATTATTTTTACGTTTGATAATATTCATGGAAGATGAGGATTTTTTTTTGCGTGAGTTTTTATAAGTATAAATGACTTTGGAAAATTGTAAAAAAAAGTTTTTTAAACCCAATAGTTTAACGAATTCCGTTTTTTTATTGCTATCACATTACTAATATATTTTTTTTCTAAACTTTATTATAATTGCTAATTCTTGTCAAAATATGGAACCTTTTTTTTAATGTTGTTTTCATAGTAATCGGAAAGTTTCCTTTCTCAAAATGAAGTAATGTAATAAAAAAGTATATTTCATTTTTTTTCTTTTGTAATTGTGAATGTTATAGGTAAGTAATTTATAGGTATATTTCCTTTTAAAATTTTGTTTAACTGTATTAATAGGGGAAAGTTTGCATCAAATCTGGACTACACCGTTAAAAGTTTCAGTTCAAAGGTGCACTATATCTTGGTCTACACCATATTATGGTGAAATCTAAGTTGAACCAAAAATCCTTTATAAAAAAAAGCGGAGGTTTCACCGATAATTGCTTCATCCTCTTTAACTGCATCCTAAATTTATTCCAAAATGGTTTGGTTTCGTTAATTAACGTCGCAGTAGAGCTGCACAGTGGGATATTGGCGACGGTTTGGGGTCTATCTCGAAAAGGAAAGGCCCTGGAACACATACACATTCACTCACACATTCATACATGCACCTCGTTATTTTAGAGCCATGGTCAGACGACGAGGAAACACCTGCACTGGCACCCAACGCCTTCAATGGACGTCGGGACTTTGGACCCCAATCAGATGTATCGTGCACCAGTCCCATATACACGCCGTTAATTTTCGCGGATGTTCTGGACGACTTTTCTAGTATTTTTGAAGCGAAGCTGGCAACCCTCCTTTCACAAGATCACTACTTTTTTACTTTTCTTTGTCAAGTCCATCGCCTAGGATTGAACCAGGAAACCTCGGATTCCCAGCTGATGCCTTTAATCGCTTGGCCACGGTGGCCTTTATCCCAAAATGGAACTTGCAATCAATAAAATAAAGGCAATTTAAAAGCTGTCATTTCGAATAATATTCTCTCTTCGATACTTGTAAATCCCAATTCGGTTTCCAGAGCCAATACATTAAAAGGCTAATTTAGAAATATGTATTACGAGCATTTTTAAAATTTATTTGGTGGATATATTGCAACAAAATGATGCTAAGAAGATGGGGAGGAGAGATTTCGAAAAGTGTAGAATCTCATTGCATGAACAGTATGTTACAATTTTTATATGTTCTGAATTTTTCATTTTAGTTGTACACTATAAAAAAAAGGGAAAAAATGAATACATTTACGTACTCGTTTTTCTTTGAGTACAATTGCATTGTAAAAGAGCGATGACGTACTCACATTTCAGTTATCGTACTGTCGCTAAAAAGAGCAGTATGGTTTAATATCGCTAATATCAGCTTCTGTCCAAGCTATCTTAACAAAGCGGCCTGACACACTTAAACTATTTGTTCAGAAGATGGTTTTCCACATTATTTGATGCCGATTGCTTAAATGGAAAATGAGTTATTACAACTCAGTTATCTTAATTCCAATCCCATTATTTTACCACACCTTTTTAACATTACTTCTGTTTATAAATTCTTCCCGTCGCTCTTGTAGTATAACGGATAAGGCCTTCGACTTCGGTGCAGATGATATCAGGTAGATGGATTGGGTTCGA
>OZ010678.1:47492655-47635155 GCA_963932185.1 Troglohyphantes excavatus
AAAAGTTTGGAAGACATTTCACATTTTTTTTCTCTAAATGTTCCTTCCTGAATAATTTACTTCTAGACATCTCAAAAATATTTATATTTATCTCAAATTACAGAAAGTAAGTAGTGTACAAAGTTTGAAATTTTACAGTAAAGAAAAAGGAATAAATTACATTTATCTGTGTAATTTATACCTATGTTTAAAGCCATATAACACCATAGAGTAATGATACAAATAGAGGAATAAAAATGCTGATTTCCGTGTGTCCATCATTGAAACCACGTGATAGGTGGAAATGCCAATTCATTCATGCGCCAATATTACTTGGCAGGACTTGGCGACTTTCAGAACTAAACGAGATCGAAGTATTGTAATATGGTTTTGTGTTTAATTTTGTATTTAAATATCGTTTTTTTTTTAACGAGTGGCACAATTTAAGGGAGTTTAACATATATGTTAAGGAGATTTTTCTTACTTTGTAGTTTTGAAATAATTGCATTATATTTTTATGCAATAAATTTACCATAAGCTTTCAATTGTTATTTTGTATACATCAATAAGAAAATATGAACAATAAAACCTGAGTCGAGTATTGAACAAAAATAAAATATTTTCGTTTCGTTAATGAAGAGGAAATATTTAGCGCATATTGTTTGAAAAAAAGTAAATACGTACATATATATTAAAAAGTTGAATACGGACATAACTCCTTATCACCAAAAGAGAAGAAAGTGCGCCAAATTTGAAACTCCTGCAGATGTCTGAACGCCAAATGTGGCAGCGCTATAACCACGTGATGTGAGTTTTTCTTTTCAATGTTGACACCGCGGCTTTACGAGAGTCTGGTATTGAAGGTGCTCTCTATTTAATATTACAACTCTCTGTATAACACACGATTATATGTTTTCTCATTTTTATTATGTCATCATCTCTATAATTATCCGCAAATATAATTAAAATAAATTACGAACTGTATGTAGTGAAATCTATTACATTATCATGATTATCTAAAAAACACAGAACAAGTAATTGTAGCCATTGAATAGCGTTAAAACGATATAAACTTTTTTAATATCTAGGACATAATCACTATCTTTTTTACAGAAAAACATAGATTCTCCAATTTTCTTTTCATTACACAAATTGACTATTTTCTAATTGAACACCCCACCGACAGAGGACGCTATTCAAAATTCTCATTAAGGGATTTTTCTAGAATTATTTTCCAACATATTTATTAAAATCTTCCCCAATTTCTTTTAGAACAAATTGCTCTTTCCAACTTAAATTATTCTCCCGTATTGAAAGTATGAGAAGGAATAAAAAAATAAGTCAAACGAAAAATTATTCCTTCATTCTGTGGATGACTTAAGTAATTATTTCTACGTTTGGTAATATTTCTTGGAAGATAATTTTTTTTTTGTGCGTGGGTTTTTATCGGTATAAATTACTTTGGAAGAAGCGGATACATTTTTAACATAACAAATTACTGTAAAAAAAATGTCAAACCTAACAATTCAACGAGTTTGATTTTTTATTGATATCACATTATAAAACTTATTATTTTTATCGAACTTGATTAAAATCCCTAATCTTACCAAAACAGGGAATCTTTTAAATTTTTTCCCTTGTTTTTAAGGCGTGTTCCCTTTTTCCGAACGAAGTAATGTAATAAAAAAAAAGTATTATTCTTTGTAATCTTGAATGTTATAGTTAAATCATTTATGGTTCTATCTTAAACGTCCTGCAATTTGTGGGTTATCTCTAACAGTTTTTAGATGACATTCGTAATTGAGATAAATTTTGTGATGCATTTTATTAATGATGAGAAATACTTTATAAATCTACATTTAAATGAGGTAAATTATAATATTATTTTTGGGTTCAATTTCTATTTTAATAGTTTCTTATAAAAGATGCTATTTTACAAAATAAAAGGTTGTTTTGGTAAATTGGTACGCTTTAAAAACATCATTTATTGCATTTAATCTTCGATCATGGATCCTTTGTAGTAGAGGAGTCATGATATCCCTCTCGCTAACACCAAAGTGAAGCCAATGTGCATGGCCTCAAACACGTGGTTAATTACGTTATTCCATACATAAATTTTCACTGTTACACATTTCCCAATTCATCAGCCAATCGCGAGTATTTTTTAATTCACAATTTTGAAGAAATGGCACGTGATATGGGCCTTTCGCTCTGCGTTGTAGGCTTCACGATTATGACGTCATATTCTCCCTACTACAGACCAATCATGCTCGATGCAATTAACACTTTGCGATTTGTGTTCTTTCTAAGGAACATTTATTCCGCTTTACGTTCTTTTCCACATATTTTTTTTATTCTCATAACGGGAAAAAAAATCCTGATCTGTTTTGTATTTGCAAAAGAACAAGTTGAAAAAAAGATTGATGTTCTAAACACGAGATCATGCTGTTCACGTTTATTTTAAAGAACAGGGGAAAAAAAGAACTGGTCGTTATGTTGGCGCCTGAGTGGCGACATCGTAGTGCAAAGGGTTAATAGCATTCGACAAACATAACATAATTAACATACCGGTTCTTGTCAGATCACCGAAGTCAAGCATCATCTGGCGTAATCAGTGTTAGCGACTGACTACCTGTGAACACCGCGTGGCCCAGTGACCCCGAGGAACAGTATCTGGCTAGCAATTAGGGGATTGTAAGTCCCAATCGAAGCTGACTTAAAAAAAGTTAAGCTGCAGCGTTCTTACAAATAGGAAGGGGATCTTGTGATCTGCATCGAATGTCCTGATCTCTAAATGTAACTTCTGGATAGGGCAAGACATTTTGGTGACTTGAAGCCGATATAGAGGACGCCATGATGTGCCCCACTTTTCTTGATACCGCAATATTTCGTATATTTTTCATGTTAAAATACGCCGACATATATTACTTTTGGGTAAGTTTTTTTTATTTTCTTTTTAAACTCATTTTAAATGGAATCTGCTATTAAAATAGGAAGTCATTTGCAAGTCAAAGTAGAAGTAGTTAAAAAGCAAGAGCAAAAACTATCTGTTTGGCAATATAAAAATTAATTCTATAAGAAGAAAATATAATATTTATACACATTTAATATTTCTACAATGCTTTGGTAATAAAAAACACCACTAAATCATTTTAAAAAAATGTTGGGAAACAGTATATCAGCTTTCAATTGGTTTCAACGCGTCCGTAGAGGAAACAAGGTTTGAGCCTTCCAGCAGTTACAGTTAGAGTTCAGTGGTCGAATGTCCTGATACGTATTGGGTTCCCGTTGAGGTGTTGTCCCCGCCATCTGATCATAGTTCAAAAATACGAGGCAGTGTTCCAGGGTCCTTCCTCCGAGATAAACAACGACCCGTCGCCAATAGCCCATTGTTCAGCTCTAGTGCGACATTGAGCGATTACAGGCGTCAGCTGGATATACGAAGATTCCTGTTTCGATCCTAAGCGATGGAATTGACAAAGAAAAGTAAAAAAAGTAGTGATATTGTTATCGGAGGGTTGCCAGCTTCGCAACAAAATACTTTCTAGTATTTCTAGTATTATGTTCCCCGTCTAACATATTATAAAATAACAACAAAAACTTGCGGAGCAGACAAATAAAACTATTAAATGTACTATTAAACTTAATTATTAAAAAACTATTAAATGTACTGTTAAACTTAATTATTAAAAAACTATTAAAGTAAACTATTAAATGAAATCGTTGGACAAATAATGTCGCACTAGAGCTGCACAATGGGCTATTGGCGACGGTTCGGGATCTATCTCGAAGGAAAGACCCGGGGACACATACACATTCATACATGCACATCGTTATTTTAGAACCATGGTCAGATGACGAGGAAACACATGAACTGCTACCCAACGCATTCAATAGAAGTCGGGACTTTGGACCCCGATCCGATTTATCGTGCACCAGTCCCGTATACACGCCGATAATTTTTGTGGATGTTTTTCTAGTATTTTATAGTGAACCCTCCGATCACAAGATCACTACTTTTTTACTTTTCTTTGTCAAGGAATCCTCGGATTCCCAGAGCCCCAGTTGCTCAGTTGGTAAGGCGTTCAGCTACTAATCAGAGGATTGGTGGTTCGGATCCGTGAAATGGACTTGACACAGAAAAGTAAAAAAGTAGTGATCTAGGGTTGCCAGCTTCGCTACAAAAATACTAGAAAGTCGTCCAGAATATCCAACAAATTATACTGGCGTGTATACGGGACTGGTGCACGATACATCTGATCGGGGTCCAAAGTCCCGACGTCTATTGAAGATGTTGGGTGCCAGTTCAAGTGTTTCCTCGTCATCTGACTATGTTTCTAAAATAACGAGGTGCATGTGTGTATGAATGTGTGTGTGAATGTGTATGTGTTCCCGGGTCTTTCCTTCGAGATTGACCCCGAACCGTCGCCAATAGCCCACTGTGCAGCTCTAGTACGACGTTAATTAACAAAAATTAAACCTCGGATTCCCAGTTGACGCCTTTAACCACTCGGCCACGGAGGCCTTGGAATGGTTCGGTAACCCAACTAAAAGATATAATCTGTTCCCAGCTCTTGGATAACTTTAAGAAGTAGCCAATGAGTTATTTGGCGATGTGGTTGATGTCTATCAATAAGTAACTGCCATCAACAACAAAAAAAATGGACAGATCCAAAGTTACTGATATTTCGAGAACTCTTTTCGGAATAGACGCAGTCCTTAAAAAAAATCGACCTTCGACGGAAAGAAAGTTTGCTGCGAAATGTAGTTGGGGCTCTAGGGACGTGTCCTATTAATTGTGTTTATGTGTATCCAAGCTGTTTTTTTTTACTATAGTTTTATTGAACGATATTTAACGCCTTTTTCAACATCCGAGCGATATTTTAGAAGGAATGAAACTCTTTTTGAAGAACTAGGTTAAGTCAAATCAAAATATATTCCATATTACAATGTCTTTTCTACGGTACTTTCTTTAATAATATTCTTTAATAAAAAATTACTATAATAAAACTTCCAATCAGACCAATATTTACGATAAAAACTCGTCTTATAGAACATTGCGTTAAGAATATTAAAATACAAATACAACGTTAAAGTACCCAATAAAAGTCCATACAAATCTGAACATGTTTCGGGAGATACATCTCCCTTCATCAGCAGAAAATGAAAGTCTGTGTGTAATAAAATATATCTCTTATCTTTTTTATATTCTTTTTAATCAATCTTTTATATATTTTATTACAAACAGACTTTTCATTTTCTGCTGATGAAGGGAGATGTATCTCCCGAAACATGTTCAGATTTGTATGGACTTTTATTGCGTATTTTAACGTTGTATTTGTATTTTAATAGACCAATATTTGTTTTACAAAACATGTAAAAAACATTATTTTTTTAAACACACATGAAAATGTTCTAATCTGTGTATAGAATACCTATAAGCCCTTTGGATAATATTTAACCCTTTGCACTCCGATGTCGCCTCTCAGGCGTCAACATAACGACCCGTTCTTTTATTTCCCTGTTCCTTAAAATAAACGAGAACAGCATGATCTTGTGTTTAGAACATCCATCATTTTTTCAACTCTTGCAAATACAAAACAGATTAGGATTTTTCTACCTTTATGAGTATAAAAAAAAATCTGCGGAAAAGAACGTAAAGAGGAATAACTGTTCCATAGAAAGAACACAAATCGCAAAGTGTTCTTGGAGTGCAAGAATCAAATCTCAAGGAAACTTTCAGAAAATTGAAAAGACTCGCTCACTGATTCCTTCTTAAAAATGATTAGCACGTCTGCTCTCTTGGATAATCTTCATCTCTCAGCAAACCTTCACCATCGATTTTGCATAAGTCGAAAGCTGTTAAAACTTCCTATTCATCATTAACTCCATTTGCATCATGATTCTCCCTTAGCGGAATGAAAGTGGATGCAATTTTAAAGACTCGGATATTTTTAGACTGGTAAGAAGAGGATTTTATTTCATGGTTGGGTAATGATTCATTCAAATCTGGAGACCAATTTCTATTTCAATGCTCAGATATTTTTTTATTACTTTTTATAGTACTGAAATTCGTTTTTATAGAGATTTCTCATTATAATACAGTGAATAATAATGTAATACAGTGCTGTCTGCATCATACGACCACGGTTTCAAAATTACAAGTCAGTTTTCCTTAGGCTTTTATTCAAGATAGTTTTCGAACCGTCATCAACAGGCCTGTCACGCCAGGGGGGTTTAGGGGGTTCATGACTTCCCCCCTCTTTAATAGCCATAGGGGGCTAATAGGGAGGGAGCCTTAATCCCCTAGGGAGGGAGCCTTAACCACTCGGCCTCCGCGACCGAGCGGTTAAAGGCGTCAGCAGGGAATCCAAGGATTCCTGGTTCAATCCCACGCGATGGATTTGACAAAGAAAAGTAAAAAAAAGTAGTGATCTTGTGATCGGACGGTTCGCTACAAAATACTAGAAAAGTCGCCCAGATAATCCACAAAAATTATCAGCGTGTATACGGACTGGTGCACGATAAATATGATCGGGGTCTTGACGTCTATTGAAGGCGTTGGGTGCCAGTTCAGGTGTTTCCTCGTCATCTGACCATGGTTCAAACATACGAGGCAGCGTTCCCGGGTCTTTCCTTCGAGATAGGCCCCGAACCGTCGCCAATAGCCCACTGTGCAGCTGTAGTGCGACGTTAATTAACCAAACCAAACCAATAGAATATTATGTATTTATAATGGTTTTTTTGGTAGGTTTTGTTAATTAACGTCGCACTAGAGCTGCACAGTGGGCTATTGGCGACGGTTCGGGGTCAATCTCGAAGGAAAGACCCGGGAACACATACACATTCACACACACATTCATACATGCACCTCGTTATTTTAGAACCATTGTCAGATGACGAGGAAACACCTGAACTGGCACCCAACGCCTTCAATAGACCTCGGGACTTTGGACCCCGATCAGATTTATCGTGCGCCAGTCCCGTATACACGCCAGTATAATTTTGTTATGTATTCTGGACGACTTTCTAGTATTTTTGTAGCGAAGCTGGCAACCCTCCGATCGCGAGATCACTACTTTTTTACTTTTCTATGTCAAGTCCATTGCACGGATTCGAACCACCAATCCTCTGATTAGTAGCTGAACGCCTTACCAACTGAGCAACTGGGGCTCACCAAACCAATAGAATATTATGTATTTATAAAGAGACTATATCTCAAACATTATTAATACAAAGGCAACTACGATTGACGTATTGGGTACTGAGAAAGATTATTCTAATAGAAGATGCCTACGAATAGGGATGAGAAAAAAAAAATTATAAAAATACGTAGATAAAATTTAAGTGGTAGTAAATTTTTAAATTAAAAAATAGAAGGGAAAAATATGTTGTATTATTTTATGTTCCTTAGTTATTTCCAATACAAAAATAACGTGTGTATGCGTCGTAGTTGTTCCGAATGACCTTACGGGCCTCTGTGGCCCTGTGGATAAAGGCGTCAGCTGGGTATCAAAGGGTTCCTGGTTCGTTCCTGTGCGACAGACTTGACTAAAAAAAGTAAAAAAGTAGTGATCTTGTGATCGGAGGGTCGCCAGCTTCGCTATAAAATAATAGAAAAGTCGCCCAGAACATCCGCAAAAATTATCAGCGTGTATACGGGACTGGTGCACGATACATCTGATCGGGGTCCAAAGTCCCGACGTCTATTGAAGGCGTTGGGTGCCAGTTCACGTGTTTCCTCGACCCCGAACCGGCGACAATAGCCCACTGTCCAGCTCAAGTGCGACGGTATTTAATCAACCAACCAATCGAACCGTCACCAACAGGCCCGTCACGCCTGGGGGGCTTAGGGGATGCTTGACCCCCCCCCCCGCCCCCGTAATAATCTGGAAACCTTAAAAGTAGGGAATTTTGAGTTTTAAAAATCCCTTGAGTAGGGAAAATGTATGCCTGAAGAAAATTAATATTATTAGCAAATAAAACGAAGGAAAGTTTATTCCTTTTTGTTTTTTAATTTTTGTTTGTATTGAAAATAGAGAATTTTTGTTGTTTGTTTTGTTAATTTTTGTTAATAGAGAATTTTGTTAATATTTTCGAAGATATTTTTTTTTTATTCCTATAAAACATCTAATATTTAAGTTTACCATATAGAATTTACACTAAAATAATAGTACATAAAATTTCGTTTCGATTTGAAATGCACTTTTTGAGAAAAGTGTTACCAAAAGATGAAAAGGAAAACATTTTTTAAAAAACTGTAAAACTTAAAATCACTAGAAATTTTAAATCGATTTTTTGGCCTTCCCGTGCAAATATTTCTGAACGATTTAGAATCAGTGAGTGCACAAAAAATCGGCTTTATTTTAAGCAACTAAATTTTAAAATAGTCACTGCTTTCAATTTTTCCTTAAATTTTACATATTTTAATATGTGAGCTTTTTCAAAAAAACTTAGTATGAAACGATAAGTCAATACCTTCGGGCATGAATGAACTGTAGTAGAGAGAATATGACGTCATAATCGTGAAACCCACATCTCAGAACGAAAGGCCCATATCACGTGTCATCTCTTAAATTATGAATTAAAAAGTACTCACGATTGGCTGATGAATTGGGAAATGTGTAACAGTGATAATTTATGAATGGAATGACGTAATTGACCACGTGTCTGAGGCCATACATGTTGGCTTCACTTTGATCTTAGCAAGAGGGACGTCATGACTCTTCTACTACAAAGGATTCATGCTCGAAGGTCAAGACATTATAAACCACATAAGCTATAAACTGAAAATCCGATTTCCGATTACCGAAGGCATGCAACAGCACTGTCCTCTTACCCCTTAGTGTAGCATATATGCTACACAACCTTCGAGCATGAATAAACTGTAGTAGAGCGAATACGACGTCATCATCTTCATGCAAACATTTCAGACCTGATGGCACCAGACACGTGACTTCCTTTCAAAATTTATGAATGAAAAAACGCTCGCGATTGACTTGTCATTTGTAAATAATAGTAAATGTGCGACTTCATGAAGTGCAGGATATTTTTGTGAATGAACTAGAAAACATTTATGAATGGCTGACGTAGTAAACCACGTGTCTGAGGACATACATGTTGGCCTCACTTTGATGTTAGAGAGATTATAACATTATGGTTTTTCTCTACTATGAGGGATCCATGCTCGAAGTACACAACTTTAAAATGATCGCTAGTTGCATCTATTGAGTTTTATATGAACTATTATCGTATTGTCATAAAGGTAACCATGTGCCTAGTTCTAATAACCGCCACTAGGTCCTTTTCTTTATAAAAATGATTGTGATAAAGGCAATCAGTTGCTTCGATGTCTGTTGTTCTAAAACTGGCCCGTGAACGTGAAGTTTTCGAAGATTGTTTTATTACTTAGAAGTATAATATGGCTCTACAACAAAATCCTAGCTAATACCACAGGTGTGTAGATTCTATTTAATTATACTTTCATACCTGCTGAAAATTATTTTAGCAATTGCACATGATGTTGCATATACGCTACACAACGGTTAATTCATTATTTAATTAAATAGGCACTTAAGATTATGTTTTGTATATTTTTTCAGCGGTCCAAGGGCAAAAAGAAATCAAAAAGCAGTATTTCCTAAAAAAAAAAAAAAAAAAAAAAAAAAATCTTGCACTAGAAGGATAATATATATATATATATATATATATATATATATATATATATATATATATATATATATATGTTTAGGAGGCATATTTTAGGAAAATAATCTCTAAACAAAGAAAAATAAACAACAGACGAGCAATAAATAGAGACCTCTGGCGACGTTTAAAAGGAACGTAATAAAAACTTACTTATTTTTGCTTTCAAACAGATGACCTCAAAGTGTTAAGGAATTTAATCTCTTGAAGAAGACAACTACGACCTAACGTAGTGAATTATTGAAAAAACGAAGAAATGATTCACAAAGTGTTTTAATAAAAAAATCTATTCTTATAAACAAATTATGAAAACAATTAGTGGTACTAACATAAACTAATTAAATTTCATTGAAAACAAACATCACAATTACATACAGTAGTCGACTTGCGTAAAAAGTTATTTAAAAAAAGCATGATAATTCAAATCATAATGGAAATAGTATATTACTATTTCATTATGGATATATACTACGGATCTACTAGTATATTACTATCTACTTGTATATTACTAGTTTATACCATGGATCTACTAGTGTATTACTATTTCATTATGGATATATACTACAAATCTTTTTATGAAGGAAAAAAATCAATTTTTTCAACAGATTTATACAATGTAAATATACTTTAATACTTTAATGATCTTTTAAAAAAAGTTTAGTTTGTGATAATTAAAATGCCATCAGTTTACTTTTTCTTGAAAATCAATTTTATTTTTATTTTGCTTATAGCCAGTTGAGGGTAATACATACAAAGACGAGTGCAATATTTCATTATCATTTTCATAGGTTCCAGAAATGCTATTGCACCTTCAGATTCCTTGAAACAGTTGAAATTGTGTGACGTAGTATTGGAAATTAATTTACAAAACAGTACAACTTATAAACCGTACAAAACAGTGTATCCCATTTTCGTTGGTTCACTTAAAAGGATTTAATTTGCATATTTGGAAGAATATATTTCCTAAAAAAATTCACCCCCCCCCCCCCCAAATTTTTTTTATTAGGGGAATTTCATTCCCCCTCCCCATAACAATTATTCGTATTTCTAAGTTGCAAAATACGATCAGTAGATGGCAGCACGAAGTATTCATTCAGTTATCATTCAAGGAATTTTAGAACTCAAAATTGTTGACGATTGTCTTTAAATAATAAAGTTCGCAATAAAGTCATTCTTATGATTCTTAACTAAAAATGAAAAGTATCCGTTTCTTATTTATGAAGTTTAGAAATTTGATTCCTAATTTTTGTGCAGTTGTATGTAATAAATACATTAGTTTTACATTACAATTTGTCCCTAGACAGTACAAAACTGGAAATAAAGGGCTTGTTTTAAAATTTCTTAATTTGATATTCATTGGATATATCAATTATAACGTCCATTCGTTGTAACCTATATTATCCATATTTATCTTTATTTCGAATATTTTTAAAGAAAACAAAATGTGTTCTTCTATTATATGATAGCAAGTCAAATATAAATTAATATAATTTATTTAGAAGAAATACATTTGTCTATAGTAACATAATTTACTATTATAAGCAATAAAGTTACAAATATCATAATGAAATTTAACGATCCATTAACTGTTCGATCTGTACACTGTAAAAAAAAATGTGCTTAAAAATGAGTACATGGACGTACTCCAATTTAAGTAATCATACTTTCGAAAAAATAAGCAGTATGGTTTAATATTTCTAATCTCTGCCTTCGTACAAGCTATCTTAACAAAGCGACCTGGCAAACCTAAAATATTTGTTCAGAAGAGGGTTTTCCACATTATTTGATGCCGATTGCTTATATGAAAACGGAGTTATTTACGACTTCATTATCTTACTTCCCATTCTTTTGTCACCCCATTTTAAAGTTACTTCTGTTTATAACTTGATGTAGCTCTCGTAGTACAACGGATATGGCCCTGGACTTCGGTGCGGACGACATCAGGTAGACGGATTGGGTTCGATTCCCCGTAAGTCATATTTGTAATTGTTGAAATTTTTTTAAAGTGATTCTTGAAATCAACCTATGTAGGCAAGCAAATGCTCTTTTTATTCATTTTACTCATTTTTGAGTACATGTCTTCTTCAAAAATGAAACTTATGTATTCGGAGCTATGATATACTCAAATACCAGTACATTTTTATTTATTTTTGAGTAAAAAGGCAAGAGAAGACCCAAGGGGTGTATTATACAACATGACTCAAATTCTACTAAACTGCAACATAAATTGACAAAATAAGCATTTCCTCAATAGAAAGTGACAATGGAATCACTTGTGACTTTGACGCAAGCTACACTGGGATTGACCCATTTTTAAATAGTGGAAATTATGATAGTTATATAATACAAAGGTTCTCGCACTATATCACGATACAAGGTATCACGATACAATGTTCTCGCACTATATCACGATACAAGGTATCACGATACAATGTTCTCGCACTATATCACGATACAAGGTTCTCGCACTATATCACGATACAAGGTTCTCGCACTATATCACGATACAAGGTTCTCGCACTATATCACGATACAAGGTTCTCGCACTATATCACGATACAAGGTTCTCGCACTATTCCACGATACAAGGTTCTCGCACTATATCACGATACAAGGTATCACGATACAATGTTCTCGCACTATATCACGATACAAGGTATCATGATACAAGGTTCTCGCACTATATCACGATACAAGGTTCTCGCACTATATCACGATACAAGGTTCTCGCACTATATCACGATACAAGGTTCTCGCACTATATCACGATACAAGGTTCTCGCACTATATCACGATACAAGGTTCCGATACGATAATGTATATGACCATTGCCTAATGTCCTTCGATGTTAAAATGTAGAAGCTTGCTATAGCTTCTATGTTTTTAAAGCTTAATAATTTAATCATAATGGATATTATTATTTTTTAAATTTAATTTTAGTAATTTTATTAAATTACGTTTAGTGAGAGCAATTTTTTTAAAACTATATTTTTACGAATTTATAATCTCAAAGGGAGTTCTAGCTGCGTTTGAAAAGTTATTATGATGAGAGATTATAAAAATGCATTATAAAGACGACTTATTTAGAACATCATATATTAAAGCAATTCCAATGACAGTTATTAATAATTCGTGCTATTTCCGCGCACAAAGCATCACCGGGCCCATCTGTCGTATAAATTACATCGCCAATGATGATTAAAAAATATTATTTTTCGGTTGGTTATGCATACATAATAAGTGCATTACTATTAAATAAGTCGCACTTAGGTACACCCAAGTTCAGAAAAGCACTCTTGTTTGCGTTTCAACCTTTATTAATTTTAATAAATAATTACAGGGCATGTCATTAGTGGTTATCTAAACGGCCTATTTTTCAGTAAAGGGCATTGCAATGTTTCTGAAAAAAACGGCATTGTTTTCAATGTAGAAACCTCATAACTTCTACATCGAATTGCAGATCCAGTACAGTAAAGCATAAGGTAAGTCATACTCGTATGACATGTAACTTGGTTGTAATATTTTCAAAAGCTTCTGCAAAGATAAGATACATGATATACTTATAAGATATACTAGGCGAAGTTTAGATAGGATGTTAAGTCGTTTCTTATTAAGTTTAAGTCATTTAGTAGCAGATTTGTATTAAAAGAGTTTCAGTCGTTTCTTATTAAGTTTAAGCCGTTTAGTAGTATATTTGTATTAAAAGAGTTTCGGTCGTTTCTTATTAAGTTTAAGTCGTTTAGTAGCAGATTTGAATTAAAAGAGTTTCGGTCGTTTCTTATTAAGTTTAAGTCGTTTAGTAGCAGATTTGTATTAAATGAGTTTCGGTCGTTTCTTATTAAGTTTAAGTCATTTAGTAGGAGATTTGTATTAAAAGAGTTTCGGCCCCTTTGACTTTAAAAAAAAAAATCACATATGTATGTAGAGTATAGTCCCATGGTCAAATAGTTCAAAAATTATAATTCGTGTTTTTTAAATAATTTTTTTTAAAACATTTAACTTTCTTATTTTTTTATATAACTGAAGACCTTATTTTCGGAAAAACTATAAATCATTCTCATAAACAGAATAATATGTTTAAGAAACTATCTTGAAAGATGTTCTTTATTTATAAATGAGTTTTTGTGAAAATTATTTTTTTTAAATTACTAATTTAATTTTTTTCCAACTCAACTTTTTTTAATTAGTTATAATTAAAAGTTATAATTAAATTACAGGAAACATACACTTCGAGGAGATACTAACACTAAATTCTTTTAAAGCCATTATATACTGTAATATCCAAGAAAGTTTCTCTTTCTTTCACGAAAATTTGAAAAAATACACTCGGCTGGTTTTTGTAATGAACGATGAAATTGTTTCTATAACAATGTTTACATAAACATATACTAGATGGCGCCACTAAACTACAGCAAAAAATTGTGCATATTAAATTAATGTTACATTACTAATATCACGTAAGAAGGTTTACAAGAACTCTCAGATGCCAAAAAACTTTCTTGTGTTTCATTGTTCTTTAAAATAAGCAAAAAAAGTAATTTTTTTTCTATTATAGAGTTTAAAAGCGTCGTTCATTAGAAAATTTGTTAATAACTCCAAAACAAATTAATACTTTTAGAGACTGTTCATAAAACACACTTTTCCCAATATTTTTCCCCCTTCCCCCCTTCTTTATGTCACAAACTGTCACACTTCATCATACCCCCCCCCCCTCTCTGTTACATGTCACGTTATATTCTAACATTAGCGTAGGGGAGGGGCTTAGGGGGTCCAAAATTTCCCCATAGTCGCAATTTTCTACCAAATATTTTAATAATCTAATAAATTTACGCAAATTCCTTTAAATTAAGAAATTATTAATAATTACCCATTAACAACTGATTGTTAATTAGTATAACTGCTAATTAGCGTTTATTATTTTTTATTGGAAAATATTCTGGGAATGAAACTAGTTGCCCCACACTTCCTGTAACCCTCTCCCCGCCTTGTCACAAAGTGTCACAGCTTCGTGAATCCCCTTCTCCTCGTCTAACCGTGACGTCATATAGGATTACCAAATATTTTGTTCAATTGATTGGTTTTGGTTTGGTTTTTGTTAATTAACGTTGCACTAGAGCTGCACAGTGGGCTATTGGTGACGGTTCGGGGTCAATCTCGAAGGAAAGACCCGGGAACACATACACATTCACACACACATTCATACACACACTCATACATGCACCTCGTTATTTTAGAACCATTGTCAGATGATGAGGAAGCACCTGAACAGGCACCCAACGCCTTCAATAGACGTCGGGACTTTGGACCCCGATCAGATGTATCGTGCAGCAGTCCCGTATACACGCCAGTATAATTTGTTGGATATTCTGGACGACTTTCTAGTATTTTTGTAGCGAAGCTGGCAACCCTCCGATTGCAAGATCGCTACTTTTTTACTTTTCTATGTCAAGTCCATTTCACGGATTCGAACCACCAATCCTCTGATTAGTAGCTGAACGCCTTACCAACTGGGGCTGCTTTGTTCAATTGAATAAAAATGGTTTGGTTAATAAACGTCGCACTAGAGCTGTACAGTGGGCTATTGGCGACGGTTCGGGGCTTATCTCGAAGGCAAGACCAGGGAAGGGAACACATACACACACACTCATACATGCACCTCGTTATTTTAGAACCATGGTCAGATGATGAGGAAGCACCTGAACAGGCACCCAACGCCTTCAATAGATGTTGGGACTTTGGCACCCAATCAGATTTATCGTGCAGAAGTCCCGTATTAATTTTTGCGGATGTTCTGGGCGACTTTTCTAGTATTTTATAGCGAAGCAGGCAACCCTCTGATCACAAGATCACTACTTTTTTTACTTTTCCTTGTCAAGTCCATCGCCTAGGATCGAACCAGGAATCCTCGGATTCCCAGCTGACGCCTTTAACTGCTCGGCCACGGAAGCCTCTGAATAAAAAGGGAGATAGTTGTTTCTTTCAACAACAAAAAATGTCGAAGACCTCCTTATAGTTTAAATCTTAATATATCATCTTCGCTACAAAAATACTAGAGAGTCGTCCATAATATCCAACAAATTATATTGGCGTGTATACGGGACTGGTGCACGATCAATCTGATCGGGGTCCAAAGTCCAGAGTCTATTGAAGGCGTTGGGTGCCAGTTCAGGTTTTTCCTCGTCATCTGACCATGGTTTTAAAATAACGAGGTGCATGTATGAATGTGTGAGTGAATGTGTATGTGTTCCCGGGTCTTTCCTTCGAGATAAGCCCCGAACCGTCGCCAATAGCCCACTGTGCAGCTCTAGTGCGACGTTAATTAACAAAAACAAACCAACCTTTATATATAACCTTTATTTTAAAATTCTAGTTATGCCATAAACACTTGTGTTGTGGGGGGAGATTTCACGAAGTGATAGAGTACCCGGGGCCGAAGGCCCCATTACCTCTAATCGGAGTGCAATGAATTGCTTTGATAACACCTGAGGTTAACTTGACGTTCCATTATATTGAGGAATCGTAACTTGTGTTGTTTTTGTGACCAAACCATTTATATTATTTACAGTCATCTCAGAGTGTAAAGTTGTGGAACCTTAGGAACGAGTTCATATGCAATCGAAACTGCCATGCAGCCGCCATCAAGTGAATTTGATGAAACCAGATATGAATCTGAAAATAAAAGTATCTCTAATACTAACAGGAATCTATGTAGGACTCTGAAGATGTTGATCTTTGTTTCTTGCTTGACTGGATTTGGTTATCAGACAACAGAGTTTCTGACTAACTTCTACACTTACCCGACAGTCATCAACATGGATGTGAAGAGAATGGATGAATTTCCCATTCCGGCATTAACATTTTGCAGCAGATATTTGTAAGTACAACACACAACACAACTATATATATATAAATATATCACTTTAAGGGTTTGGTTTGGTTAATAAACATCGCACTAGAGCATAGAGTAATGATACAAATAGAGGAATAAAAATGCTAATTTCCGTGTGTCCATCATTGAAACCACGTGATATGTGGAAATGCCAATTCACTCATGCGCCAATAATAGACCTTGGCGACTTTAAGACCTAAACGAGATCGAAGTATTGTAATATGGTTTTGTGTTTAATTTTATATTTAAATATCGTTTTTTTGTTAACGAGTGGCACAATTTAAGGGAGTTTACCAGATATATTAAAGATATTTTTCTTACTTTGTAGTTTTAAAATAATTGCATTACGTTTTTATGCAAAAAATTTACCATAAGCGAAGTTCTTTCAATTGTTATTTTGTATACTTCAATAAGAAAATATGAACAATAAAACCTGAGAAATATAGAATTTCGCTTCTTCGAGTATTGAACACAAATAAAATATTTTCGTTTCGTTAATGAAGAGGAAATATTTAGCGCATAGTGTTTAAAATAAGTAAATACGTACATATATGTTAAGAAGTTGAATACGGACAGAACTCCTTATCACCAAAAAAGAAGAAAGTGCACCAAATTTGAAACTCCTGCAGATATATGAACGCCAAATGTGGCAGCGCTATAACCACGTGATGTGAGTTTTTCTTTTCAATGTTGACACCGCGGCCTTACGAGAGTCTGGTAGTGAAGGCGCTCTCTATTTAACATTACAACTCTCTGCACTAGAGCTGCACAGTGGGCTATTGGCGACGGTTCGGGGCCTACCTCGAAGGAAAGACCCGGGAACGATGCCTCGTATTTTTTAACCATGGTCAGATGACAAGGAAACACCTGAACTGGCGCCCAACGCCTTCAATGGATCCCGATCAAATGTATCGTGCACCGATAATTTTTGTGGATGTTCTGGTCGACATTCCTAGTATTTTGTAGTGAAGCTGGCAACCCTCCGATCACAGGTTCACTACTTTTTTACTTTTCTTAGTCAAGTCCGTCACACAGGATCGAACCGGGAACCCTTCGATTCCCAGCTGACGCCTTTATCTACTGGGCTGCCCGGGCCCCTTAAGCCTTAAGGCAGACCTGAGCTCCAAATTGAAGAAAAAAAATGCTAATTTTTCTTCCTAAAACGATGTTATACATATTTAAAGTTTTTTAACAAAATCGTAAATTCCATGTTCATATTTTCATTAAATTATCTTAATTATATTTTTATTTAATTGTTATAAAATTTCATCAAATGTGTTTTTCATAATTATTTATTAAATTTCATTTATCTGTTTGTGAACAGTGAATTTTACTTTAGTTCCATTTCCCGTTATATCTTCGCTTCGTGTCCCCTCCGCAACGTTTGATTTTTATTTTATGATATGTTAATTAATGTAAAATAAACCTCATTTTTAAAAAACTAACCCACTAAAAAAACTGGATTTATTTTATGTCAATTAACATATAATAAAAAACAAAATGTTGCAGAGGGGACACGAATCGCAGAAATACTGTGGAATTTTCATTTATGTGAATTTCTAAATTTTATATTTAGATATAATTTTAAGAAGTATTGCAAGATGTACCCAGCAAACTGTGAAAAGCCAAAGCACATGAAATCATTCTGCAGAGACCAGCCACATAAATGCAAAGCAAGTAAGACCAGCGCAGTTGTAAGTATAACTTATGTTTGTGGATAAAACAAATATGAATGTTTGTGACCAACTTTGCTGCATTTTAAAAGTTAGGTTTTATAACCAAACTTATATATTTACTAAAAAGTTACATATTTTTTAATTTTTTTTTATTGTTGTTCCTTTATGTGTGACTCTGCGGAGAGAAAATTTTCATTATGATTCAAAGTTGATAACCAAAGAATCGCGAACCTCTAATAAAATTAAAAGGGATAACAATAGAATCGCAAAACTCTAATAGAGTTAGGAGGAAGTCATGAACCTTTAATATAGTTAAAAAGGATGACCGTATGACTTATGACTTGAGGATGGGGGCTCCAGTTGAAGCAAGCACTGCGACCGGAGGTCTATTGTACTATTAAATTATTACTATTGTACTAAGATGACCGTAGAATCGTGAACCTCTAATAGAATTAAAAGGGATGACTATAGAATCGTGAACCTCTAATAGATTTAAAAAGGATGTCCAAAGAATAGTGAAACTCTAATAAATTAAAAAGGAAATCGTGAACCGCTAATAGAGTTTAAAGGGATAACCACAGAATAATAAACCTCTAATAGAGTTAAATCGAATGACTAAAGAATTGTGAACCTCTGATAGAGTAAAAAGGAAATCGTGAACCTCCCAGAGTTAAAAGGGATGACCATAGAATCGCTAACCCCTAATAGAGTTAAAATGGATGACCATAGAATCGTGAACCTTCAATAGAAGTTAAAGGGATGGCCATAGAACCGTGAACCTCTAATAGAGTAAAAAGGAAATCGTGAAACTCTAATAGAGTTAAAAGGAATGACCATAGCATTGTGAACCTCCAATATAATTAAAAGGGATGACCATAGAACCGTGAACCTCTAATAGAGTTAAAACGGATGCCCAAAGAATCGTGAACCTCTAATAGAGTAAAAAGGAAATCGTGAACCTCTAATACAGTTAAAAGGGATGTCCAAAGAACCGTGAACCTCTAATAGAGTAAAAAGGTAATCGTGAACCTCTAATAGAGTTAAAAGAGATTCCCAAAGAATCGTTAACCTCTAATAAAGTCAAAAGGGATGCCCAAAGAATCGTGAACCTCTAATAGAGTTAAAAGGATGACCACAGAATCATGAACCTCTAATAGAGTAAAAAGGAAATCGTGAACTTCTAATAGAGTTAAAAGGGATGACCATAGAATCGCTAACCCCTAATAGAGTTAAAACGGATGACCATAGAATCGTGAACCTCCAATAGAATTAAAAGTGATGACCGTAGAACCGTGAACCTTTAATAGAGTAAAAAGGAAATCGTGAACCTTTAATAGAGTAAAAAGGAAATCGTGAACCTCTAATAGAGTTAAAAAGGATGTCCAAAGAACCGTGAACATCTAATAGAGTTAAAGGGAAATCTTAAACCACTAATAGAGTTAAAAGGAATGACCATAGAATTGTGAACCTCTAATAGAGTTAAAAGGGATGCCCAAAGAATCGTTAACCTCTAATTGAGTTAAAAGGGATGTCCAAAGAACCGTAAACCTCTAATAGAGTAAAAACGAAATCGTGAACCTCTAATAGAGTTAAAAGGGATAGAGTTAAAAGGGAACATCTAATAATCAGAGTTAGTGAAAAAATGTAACATCCCGTGTAAGATTTACTCATACATCCATGATGGCGCCCTCCTGTTCGACAAGTAGGGTTCAGAAATGGCAGTGAAGAGACTCGGATGGTAAGACAGAGGAATGACGAACTTTTGTTTCACTGCCCGAGTACCACAGGGAGACCCGTCTCCTCTATAGGAAGACCATCACCTCTATAAGAAGATCCTCACTAGCTTTATTTAACGTCAGTTAAAAATGTATGCTTTGTACTGCGGGAATAAATGCAAGTTGTGTATTTGGGAGCGTAATTTCTGTACTCAAGTATCCATACAACCTCTGCAGACGATATTTCTTTATTTAGACGCCGAAGGAATTCCCTACTCTAAGAGCAGTGAACGGATGGAAAGCAATAAAAAAAGTGACTTTCAACACATCGGAAGCGTTTGTCGTAGTAGGTAAGTACACAGTGAAAAATCAAATTGGATATATATTCCCTATGTATTATAATTTTTTTCTAAATAGAAATAAATGTCGTATTTTTTTTATGTTTCTCTTCAAGACGACAAATATTTTGAAGGACCCTTCTATTCGCACAACACCCCGTCTGGTTATGAAGTGTGCTTCAGGACTGGAAACGGGTTCGGACCTTCAGGTCTTCGGACGACACCTAAGGGCGAGTATCCTTCAAATCATTGTAATTACTTGATTGATTGATTTGGTTTGGTTAATTAACGTCGTACTAGAGCTGCACAGTGGGCTATTGGCGACGGTTCGAGGTCTAACTCGAAGGAAAGACCCGGGAACACATACACATTCACACACACATTCATACGTGCACCTCGTTATTTTAGGACCATGGTCAGATGACGAGGAAACACCTGAACCGGCACCCAATGTCTTCAATAGACGTCGGGACTTTGGACCCCGATCATATTTATCGTGCACCAGTCCCGTATACACGCCAGTATAATTTGTTGGATATTCTGGACGACTTTCTAGTATTTTTGTAGTGAAGCTGGCAACCCTCCGATCGCAGGATCACTACTTTTTTTACTTTTCTATGTCAAGTCCATTTTCCGGATTCGAACCACCAATCCTCTGATTAGTAGCTGAACGCCTTACCAACTGAGCAACTGGGGCTCCTAACTCGAAGGAAAGACCCGGGAACACATACACATTCACACACACATTCATACATGCACCTCGTTATTTTAGGACCATGGTCAGATGACGAGGAAACACCTGAACCGGCACCCAATGTATTCAATAGACGTCGGGACTTTGGACCCCGATCATATTTATCGTGCACCAGTCCCGTATACACGCCAGTATAATTTGTTGGATATTCTGGACGACTTTCTAGTATTTTTGTAGTGAAGCTGGCAACCCTCCGATCGCAGGATCACTACTTTTTTTACTTTTCTATGTCAAGTCCATTTTCCGGATTCGAACCACCAATCCTCTGATTAGTAGCTGAACGCCTTACCAACTGAGCAACTGGGGCTCCTAACTCGAAGGAAAGACCCGGGAACACATACACATTCACACACACATTCATACATGCACCTCGTTATTTTAGGACCATGGTCAGATGACGAGGAAACACCTGAACCGGCACCCAATGTATTCAATAGACGTCGGGACTTTGGACCTCGATCATATTTATCGTGCACCAGTCCCGTATACACGCCAGTATAATTTGTTGGATATTCTGGACGACTTTCTAGTATTTTTGTAGTGAAGCTGGCAACCCTCCGATCGCAGGATCACTACTTTGTTTACTTTGCTATGTCAAGTCCATTTTCCGGATTCAAACCACCAATCCTCTGATTAGTAGCTGAACGCCTTACCAACTGAGCAACTGGGGCTCCTAACTCGAAGGAAAGACCCGGGAACACATACACATTCACACACACATTCATAAATGCACCTCGTTATTTTAGAACCATGGTCAGATGACGAGTAAACACCTGAACTGGCACCCAACGCCTTCAATAGACGTCGGGACTTTGGACCCCGATCAGATGTATCGTGCACCAGTCCCGTATACACGCCGTTAATTTTTGCAGATGTTCTGGACGACTTTTCTAGTATTTTGTAGCGATGCTGGCAACCCTTCGATCACAAGATCACTACTTTTTTTACTTTTCTTTGTCAAGTCCATCGCCTAGGATCGAAAAAGAAATCCTCGGATTCCAAGCTGACGATACTTGATTGATACTTGAAGTTTATGTAATTTGGACCGTGTTATGCAACAATCAATCAACCCACAAGTGTTCATATTGAGAAAACTGGCTTTAAACGAAACACTGAATAGGAAAATCCGTGCTAAAACAATTCGCTACATGTCCAGTGTCGCTACTAATTTTTTGCTGCCGTAGAAAGGGAAATCTTCTTATTTTTTATATAAGTCAAGAAAATATTTACTGAAAAATTATATTTTTGCTTTTTTTATAAACAAAAGAATGCGCTTAACAAACTGTCTTTGAATTTGAATTGAACTAAAAAAAATTTCATGAAAATTAGTTGGAAAAAAATCTAATTTCACTAATCAAACTACTTTTAAAAAAATACTAAAAGACATAACCCATATATATATATATATATCTTATATGGGTAATGTATCTTATTTTGGTTATAAGTCAAGAAAATATTTGCTGAAATACTATAATTTTTCATTTTTGTAAACAAAAGGATGTGTTAAACAATCGGAAACCGAAATGAACCTTACGGTGTGTCGACCGGAGGTCCTTACACCTTCTTCTAAATAAACCTAGTGAAGAGGATAACGTTACATGAGTTTAAGTATTAACTATGAAGTTACTAAATAAAATGTTGGGGCCCCTGAGGCTAAGGGTTAACTCGTTCTAATTTAACCTGAAAAGGAACAACAGGGTTAGGTGTCTGTTTGAAAAAAGTAAAGATCATGCATGTTTTTTATTATTATAAGATGCACAACAGTGGAGCAATTTACATAACCTGGCTACTAGATGTGTTGAACAGTCTTTATCGGTTTTTATTATTTACAAAAAAAAATCACTTTGAACTATTTTTAAGAAAATATTAATAAATATGTAATTAGTATATTACTAATCCCTAAAGACAAAGTAATATGTTTAAAAATACACTTTAGAAAATTTGAGTCAGTTTCTTCAAATAGATATGAATTTATATCAATTTGAACTTGATCAAACATTCAAAAAGCCATAACTGAAAAAATGTGTTCAAAGTTACGTTTTCAGGCAATTTTATTATTATAAGATGCAATTTTATTATTATTATTATAAGATATAAAGCTTAATATTGATTCGAAAAAATAATTAGTTACACTTAAAGTCGAAATATAATTTTCGTGTCATTCGATTACAAATAAAATGAACTATTTTTTAAAGCAATAAAATATATTCGGATATTTTTGATTATTATGTATCCTATACCCCGTTAAACTAAATAAATTATATAACTTGATCAAACATGAAAAAAGTCCTCACTATAAAAAATGAGTTCAAGCTTACTTATTCGGACAGTCTTGTACAAAAGATTAATATTGATTAGCATAAAGTATAATCAGTTGTACTTAACATAGAAATGTAAGTTTGGTGTCATTCGATTACAAATAAAATGAACTATTTTTTAAAGCAATAAAATATATTCGGATATTTTTGATTATTATGTATCCCTTACCCCGTTAAACTAAATAAATTATATAACTTGATCAAACATGAAAAAAGTCCGCACTATAAAAAATGAGTTCAAGCTTACTTATTCGGACAGTCTTGTACAAAAGATTAAAATTGATTAGCAAAAAGTAATCAGTTGTACTTAACATAGAAATATAAGTTTCGTGACGTTAGGTTCAAAGTAAAATTAACTATTTTTTTTAAAGCAATAAAATATATTCGGATATTTTTGATTATTATGTATCCTATACCCCGTTAAACTAAATAAATTATATAACTTGATCAAACATGAAAAAAGTCCTCACTATAAAAAATGAGTTCAAGCTTACTTATTCGGACAGTCTTGTACAAAAGATTAAAATTGATTAGCAAAAAGTAATCAGTTGTACTTAACATAGAAATATAAGTTTGGTGTCATTCGATTATAAATAAAATGAACTATTTTTTAAAGCAATAAAATATATTCGGATATTTTTGATTATTATGTATCCTATACCCCGTTAAACTAAATAAATTATATAACTTGATCAAACATGAAAAAAGTCCTCACTATAAAAAATGAGTTCAAGCTTACTTATTCGGACAGTCTTGTACAAAAGATTAAAATTGATTAGCAAAAAGTAATCAGTTGTACTTAACATAGAAATATAAGTTTGGTGTCATTCGATTATAAATAAAATGAACTATTTTTTAAAGCAATAAAATATATTCGGATATTTTTGATTATTATGTATCCTATACCCCGTTAAACTAAATAAATTATATAACTTGATCAAACATGAAAAAAGTCCTCACTATAAAAAATGAGTTCAAGCTTACTTATTCGGACAGTCTTGTACAAAAGATTAATATTGATTAGCATAAAGTATAATCAGTTGTACTTAACATAGAAAGTTTGGTGTCATTCGATTACAAATAAAATGAACTATTTTTTAAAGCAATAAAATATATTCGGATATTTTTGATTATTATGTATCCTATACCCCGTTAAACTAAATAAATTATATAACTTGATCAAACATGAAAAAAGTCCGCACTATAAAAAATGAGTTCAAGCTTCAGTCTTGTACAAAAGATTAAAATTGATTAGCAAAAAGTAATCAGTTGTACTTAACATAGAAATATAAGTTTCGTGACGTTAGGTTCAAAGTAAAATTAACTATTTTTTTAAAGCAATAAAATATATTCGGATATTTTTGATTATTATGTATCCTATACCCCGTTAAACTAAATAAATTATATAACTTGATCAAACATGAAAAAAGTCCTCACTATAAAAAATGAGTTCAAGCTTACTTATTCGGACAGTCTTGTACAAAAGATTAAAATTGATTAGCAAAAAGTAATCAGTTGTACTTAACATAGAAATATAAGTTTGGTGTCATTCGATTATAAATAAAATGAACTATTTTTTAAAGCAATAAAATATATTCGGATATTTTTGATTATTATGTATCCTATACCCCGTTAAACTAAATAAATTATATAACTTGATCAAACATGAAAAAAGTCCTCACTATAAAAAATGAGTTCAAGCTTACTTATTCGGACAGTCTTGTACAAAAGATTAAAATTGATTAGCAAAAAGTAATCAGTTGTACTTAACATAGAAATATAAGTTTGGTGTCATTCGATTATAAATAAAATGAACTATTTTTTAAAGCAATAAAATATATTCGGATATTTTTGATTATTATGTATCCTATACCCCGTTAAACTAAATAAATTATATAACTTGATCAAACATGAAAAAAGTCCTCACTATAAAAAATGAGTTCAAGCTTACTTATTCGGACAGTCTTGTACAAAAGATTAATATTGATTAGCATAAAGTATAATCAGTTGTACTTAACATAGAAAGTTTGGTGTCATTCGATTACAAATAAAATGAACTATTTTTTAAAGCAATAAAATATATTCGGATATTTTTGATTATTATGTATCCTATACCCCGTTAAACTAAATAAATTATATAACTTGATCAAACATGAAAAAAGTCCGCACTATAAAAAATGAGTTCAAGCTTACTTATTCGGACAGTCTTGTACAAAAGATTAAAATTGATTAGCAAAAAGTAACCAGTTGTACTTAACATAGAAATATAAGTTTCGTGACGGTAGATTCAAAATAAAATTAACTATTTTTTTAAAGCAATAAAATATATTCGGATATTTTTGATTATTATGTATCCCATACCCCGTTAAACTAAATAAATTATATAACTTGATCAAACATGAAAAAAGTCCGCACTATAAAAAATGAGTTCAAGCTTACTTATTCGGACAGTCTTGTACAAAAGATTAAAATTGATTAGAAAAAAGTAATCAGTTGTACTTAACATAGAAATATAAGTTTCGTGACGTTAGATTCAAAATAAAATTAACTATTTTTTTAAAGCAATAAAATATATTCGGATATTTTTGATTATTATGTATCCCATACCCCGTTAAACTAAATAAATTATATAACTTGATCAAACATGAAAAAAGTCCGCACTATAAAAAATGAGTTTAAACTCACTTAATCAGACAATCTTGAACTAAAGCTTAATATTGATTAGCATAAAGTATAATTAGTTGTACTTAACATAGAAATATAAGTTTTTTGACGTTATATTCAAAATAAAAGCAACTATTTTTTAAAGCAATACAATATTTTTGGATATTTTTGATGATAATGTGTCCCATCCCCGTTAAAGTCCTAAGTTGAAAAAACTTAGTTTCCAAAGCAGGTGCGTCGATTTAACCCTTTGCACTCCAATAACTCTTTGCGTTTTCCGTTCTTTCTACGGAACAGTTATTCATCCTTATGTTCTTTTCCCTAGAATTTGTTAAGCTTATAAAAAAAAGAAACATAATCTCTTTTGGATCTGCAAAAGAACATGTTAACTGAACTGCAAAAGAACGAAAAAAATATCGATGTTTTTTAAACACAAGATCATGCTGTTCTCGTTTATTTTAAAGAACAGGGAAACAAAAGAACTGGTCATTATGTTGGCGCCTGAGAGGCGACATCGGAGTGCAAAGGGTTAATATTGATTTAAAAAAATAATTAGTTGTACTTAAAGTATAAATATAATTTTCATGTCATTCCATTAAATATAAAATGAACTATTTTTTAGCAATAAAATATTTGGAACAGATGTAGAATAGGACATTTGGCTTGTTTTTTATTTGGCGACGAAAAATTGCCGTTAAACATAGCATAGGGTTGCCAGATTGAAAATCGCCACAAGAATCGGAAAATACCAACAATGTCAGGTGGGATTGCCATACTATAAATTTATCGCCCCTATAAAACACGCCAAAAAAAACACGCGCGCCAAATGTCCTATACTACATCTGTACCAAATATTTTTGGATATTTTCGATGATAATGTGTCCCATCCCCATTAAAGTCCTAAGTTAAAAAAAATAAACGGTACAGATGTAGTATAGGACATTTGGCGCGGAAGGTTTTTTTTGGCGTGTTTTATAGGGGCGATAAATTTATAGTATGGCAATCCCACCTGACGTTGGTATGTTCCGATTCTTGGGGAGACTTTCAATTTGGCAACCCTGTGACGTCATAGCGCTGTTTAACGGCAATTTTTCGTCGCCAAAAACAAAAACACGCCAAATGTCCTATACTACATCTGTTCCAAATAAACTTAGTTTTCAAAGCATGTGCGTCGATTTAAGTAAACAAAATAACAGAAAAATGAATCAGATAATTCATTATATTTATTTGTTTTTCAGTGGGAACAAGGACATTCAAATGGACAACTTTCGGCGTTTCCTTTATCCAAGACAACAATATTTTCTTCAGTCGTGATGCCGAACCGTATGGGACGCTATACATACATTCTCCTTTCCTGTCGTTTAGGAAGTCGTCGAAATCGATTATTTTAAGGACACACATGTACTACACGATTTATATACGTTTGGTAAGTTGGTTAATTCCCAGTGTACGGTGCCCCCGCCAAATGTGTTTTGGCGACAATTGGTGGCCGATAAATTTTATAGTTTGGCAACCCTATTTTATGACGTTCCTAGCAATATCATGATGTACGGCTACCCTACTTATTTTTCTCGTATCGTTTCACGTTGTTTTGCCAAGAACTTAACGCCAATTTTCTCGATTCTGAAAATTGTCGCCAAAGCCTTGGCAAACAACGTGAAACGATGCGAGAAAAAAAAAAGTAAGGTTACCGTACATCATGATATTGCTAAGAATGTTATAAAAAATTGTTGCCAACATATAAAATTTATCGCACACCAATCGTCGCCAAATCACATTTGGCGGGGGCACCGTACACTAGGAATTAACCTTATCCATTTTATATCTTGATAATTTTTTATAAAGACATTTATAGTATGTAGAAACATGGAGAAATGCAGTGAAAATGAAACTTACCCATTGTTGTTATTTACACTGATAGTTATGCATCGCTTGTGATATTTTTGAAAATAACATCTTGAAATAAACAAACAACATTGATGAACATCTCTATTAATTCGATATAACATCAATAACAATCAAAGTTGGTGCTAAATTAGTTCCGGGAAACTCCTCTCTTTCGTTTTGGTTCCAGTTGCCTATTTCTGTCCTCGTATTGAGACTTATCACAGCCACATACACATTCCTATACATATTAGAACCGGAGCCCCAGTGGATAAAAGCGTTCAGCTACTAATCAGAGGATTGGTGGTTCGCATCCATGCGATGAACTTGACAAAGAAAAGTAAAAAATAGTGATCTTGCGATCGGAGGGTTGCCAGCTTCGTTACACAAATACTAGAAAGTCGTCCAGAACATCCAACAAATTACACTGACGTGTATACGGGACTGGTGCACGATAAATCTGATCGGGGTCCAATGTCCTGACGCCTATTGAGGTTGCCTAGGGTGCCAGCTCAGGTGTTGTCCTTGTCATTTGACCATGGTTCAAAAATACGAGGTATCGTTCCCGGGTCTTCCCTTCGAGATAGGCCCCGAACCGTCGCCAATAGCCCACTGTGCAGCTCTAGTGCGACGTTATTTAAACAAACCAAACCACATTAGAACCAAGGTCAGATGACGAGGACAACACCTGAACTGGCAACCAACGCCTTTAATTGACGTCGGGACTTTGGACCCCGATCAGATTTATTGTGCACCAGCCCCGTATGCACGCCGATAATTTTTGTGGATGTTCCTAGTATTTTGTAGTGAAGTTGGCAACCCTCCGATCACAAGATCACTACTTTTTTATTTTTTCTTAGTCAAGTCCGTCGTACAGGATCGAACCAGGTACGGTCTGATTCTCAGCTGACGTCTTTATCCACTCGGCCACGAAGGACCCTATCCCGAAGGAAAGATTTTTTCCTCCTATCCTCCTATTTTTTAACCATAGTCAGATGACGAGGACAACACCTGAGTTAGTATCCGACGCAACCCCAATAGGCGTCAAGACATTGGACCTCGATCAATTTGGTTTGGTTTGGTTAATTAACGTCGCGGGCGCACACTAGGGCTGCACATTGGGCTATTGGCGACGATTCGGGGTCTATCCCAAAGGAAAATTCGGGGGGAACCAAAGTTAGGTGACGAGGAGAATGCCTGAACTGGCAACCGACGCAACCTCAATAGGCCCAGAACATTGTACCCCGATTAGTTTGGTTTGGTTAATTAACGTCGCACTAGAACTGCACATTGGGCTATTGGCGACCGTTCAGAGCCTATCCCGATGGAAAGACCCTTGTACAATGCCTTGAACCATGGTTAGATGACGAGGACAGCACCTAAGCTGACATCTGGAGCAACTACAATTGGCGTCAGGACATTGGACCCCGATCAGATTTATCGTGAACCAGCCCCATATACACGCCGTGGAAATTAGAGGATAAGTTCGGACGCCATATTATTACTTCGCAGCGAATCTGGAAACCCTCCGATCACAAGTTCACTGCATTTTAATATTTTGGCAAGTCTCTTGTTATTAGCTGTATTCGAACTAGCAACCCAGCCAACGACGGATCCTCAGTACTACGAACTTCTCGCTAGTTATTGTTCCAAAGTCCAGTGCATAATCGTCTAAGCTTCAAAAGAACGATATTTATCTTGGAAATACTCTTTAAAATGTTTCTCTTGACAACATTTCGAAAATTGTTAAAATAATTTTTAAAAAACTAAGCGGAACTTTACAAATCCCAGATGTTGGTGCTGAATGGTACTTGATGATGAATAGTGCTTATATATAAATTATTGTTCATGCTATTCATAATTGTTTTGAATTTTAATATTCTAATTAAAATAAAATTAAAAAATATATATAAGTTTTTTGTATATTGTATATTTTTGGCGACATACAAATTGATTCTATATGTAGAAAATAAAATATATAAATATATTTAACATTTCTATAACTGTTTGAAAAGGAAAAAAAAAACACAAAATCACTTTTAAAAAAATTAGTTGGGGTACAGTATGACTGCTTACAGTTGGGCTTCAACCGCTCACATAGAAGGAGCTGGTTATGAGCGTTCCACAAGTTACAGTTAGAGTTCAGTGGTTAGAGTATCTATTTGCTACTTTATTATAATATAAACCAAGGATAGTGAAGACCATATACATATAAGGTGTGCTCGTTCTCGCTCTGTCTGACGGAAGGCGGGGAAAGCACATTTTTGACGTCATAGTGACGCCTACCTCGCGCTTTCTGTAGGCGTGTCTAATGCTCTCGTTTGTGAGGTGCTGCCATCTATTCGTTTTTTTCTGAACTATTTAAAAATGATATTCTCTATTTTAATTTAGAATTTGCTGAATTTTAAGAGTTTAAATTATATTTTAAGGATTGCATTTAGTATGGAAAAATTGCAAAAGATTTGCATAATAAATTAAGCGTATTAAAATAATATTAGTTGCCACGAGAGCATGTCCATGAATTTTGAAAGAGTAAAATGGGGTTAGGAAACATCAGGTCAATGCATTTGTATTGGACATATTAAATGAGTTACAATTTCAATCAAGTAAAATACGGGGACATAACAAAACAAGGACGGATTAGTAGTGAAGCTACCTGAATACAATTATTTACAGGTATTTCCATTATTTTACTAATTAAAAAATAAATCACCAGTTGTTACCCAACCGGGGATCGAACCTAAGTAGCAATGCTTGAAACACACAGCCAATGAGAATGATCAAAAACCGATAGTAAGGCGGAGCAAAAATGACGTCAAAAGTGTGCTTTCCTTGCCCACTTTCAAAAAGCGAAAAACGAACGCACCTTCTATATATAGTCTTCACTACCCTTGAATATAAACATTCTTTTAGGAACAGGAACGGCTACTGCCATATCCGTACGAGTCAGATTGTGTAGACTACGAAGCATTGTGGAGGAACAACAACAAGAATGGCCCTGTATCTCGTGAAGTAGGATTTTTTTTCATTATTAATTGTTATGTCATTATCTTTAAACCCTTGACTTTTTGATTTCGTCTTACTTAGATATACGGTGAAAAAATAGATTTCAGCAAAAAACTTCATGTTTCATATAAAATACACTGAGGCCGAAATTTTATGACTACCTGACATTTCTAAGGGAATGAGCTATGTCGCCATACTGTTTCTTCCAGAGGGCTAGGGAGTAACTAAAAATAAAAGAGGATTGCTTGCAACGTTAGAAGAAGCGTTTTGTGCGAACGGGTTCTGCAAAATCGCTGCATCTATTAAATGTTCAAGAGTGAAAGTGTTTGAAGACTGGACTGTTAATAAAACGAGCCTCAAAGATCCTCATGTGGTTATTAGCGACTATAGAATTCTTTAGCTAAATAAAGAGAGTTCAGTTCTGTACAAGAGCGCCGAAGTTCAACAGTGCATCAAATTACAACATATTTTAATTTAGGATCCTCTCAAAATATATCTAAAGGCACTATTTGACGCATACTTCAGCTTATGTAAATGGTAGCATATTTTTTTTAATGTATCATTTATGATATATTGGAACTTGAATTCAAAAATTCACCATTTAGAAATTTATTTGGGTCAGAAATTGAGCTGAAATTCATCCTAAAGGTAGCCAGGAGTTTGGGAATCAGTGAAATGGTTTCCAGTTATATTTGGATTTGTTTTAACCATTTATTATTTACCATTATTATTATTATTCACCATATTATTTAACCATTTTCTGTTTTGTGTCTTCTGCGAACCACCCGGTTAATGAAGGGTTTACTTCGAAATATTCAAAAAGTGTGAAATACGTAAAACGTAATAATTTGTGTTTCATTTACGTAGATGTGCGAATATATATGTAAAAGTGAAGATGGGTTATACTTCGAGCAGAACAGCGATCGAAATACCTATTTGGAAGAAATGTGCATTTCAGCTTTGGAAAGTAAGTATTAATGTATTTTGATAATATAGTGTGTTAATTAAAAATATTTAAAATTGATAAAAAAAAAGTCCAAGGCAACATATAAGTCCCGAGCGTTGGACTTGACAAAAAAAAGTAGTGATATTGCGATCGGAGAGCTGCCAGCTTCTCTGCAAAAATACTAGAAAATCGCCCAGAACATTCAACAAATTATACCGGCGTTTCACCATAATATGGGGTAACGAAAATGCGAATTTTGGTAATAGTAAAGGAAAAATACGAGCTTAAGTGCAACCTGTCACCACTAAATGTTATCCGTGGTAAACTGGTGAAACTAAGCATCAAATGTCGGTTGCAGCTAAATGGGTACCAAATTATGTGACAAGGTCGTAATAATTTTTAACGATGTAAGGAATCTGCAGATTCACTAGTGCATGTGCGAAATCAAATAATTTTCCGCACTTATACGTATCGGCCTAGTGTATCTGTAGAGTCACTAGTTAATCTGCAGAGTCATTAGTTAATATACAGAGTCACTAGTTAATCTGCAGAGCCATTAGTTAATCTGCAGAGTCATTAGTTATAATGCAAAGGTACTAGTTATAATGCAAAGGTACTAGTTAATCTGCAGAGTCACTAGTTCATCTGAAGAGTCACTAGTTAATATGCAGAGTCACTAGTTAATATGCAGAGGCACTAGTTAATCTACAGATGCACTAGTTAATCAGCAGAGGCATTTGTTAATCTGCAGAGGCACTAAATAATCATCAGAGGCATTAGTTAATCTGCAGAGGCACTAGTTAATCTATAGATGCACTAGTTAATCTTCAGAGACACTAGTTAATCTACAGATGCACTAGTTAATCTGCAGAGTCACTAGTTAATCTGCAGAGGCCTTAGTTAATCTGCAGAGGCACTAGTTAATCAGCAGAGGCATTAGTTAATCTGCAGAGGCACTGCTTAATCTACAGATGCACTAGTCAATCTACAGATGCACTAGTCAATCTGCAGAGGCACTAGTTGATCTACAAATGCACTAGTTAATCTGCAGAGTCACTAGTTAATCTACCGAGGCACTAGTTAACCTGCAGAGGCATTAGTTAATCTGCAGAGGCACTAGTTAATCTGCAGAGGCACTAGTTAATCTGCAGAGGCACTGCTTAATCTACAGATGCACTGCTTAATCTACAGATGCACTAGTCAATCTGCAGAGGCACTAGTTGATCTACAGACGCATTAGTTAATCTACAGAGTCACTAGTTAATCTACGGAGTCACTAGTTAATCTGTAGAGTCACTAGTTAATCTGCAGATTCACTGATTTTCGCTCTTTCACGGAAATATTTAGCTTGATTAAATTCAATGTTCCAGGCAATTCTTCACTAACTTCCGACGAAAAGGATAAATGCAACTGCATAAGTAGATGCAAAGATGAATGCTTGTAAGTATTATACTTCTAATTCGAATTTGCATAACAGAAATTATTGTTGCTTGTAAGAAAAGTTACTAATAATGTAAACGTTCTTGGACACCGTAAAGCGAAACTGATGACGTGGCTGGAAGAACCAGACAGCTGTAAGCAATGGCTATAGAGATATAAAAGAAAAAGAGCTGCACTGTTTGCTCATACGGTACAAGAAACGTACAGCTCTAGGAGATGTCTTGTTTTTGCACCGAAATAGTTCAACGTTTGGTCGCTTGGTTGGGTCGCTTACCATGTTGCATCAGCCAAACGTTTTCCAAACTCACTTTTCGAAGGTGTGTTGTTTGTTAAACCAGCTAAAAGGTGTGTTACACAGGTGTGTTAAAGAGGTGTAATTCAGAGATTGACTATCTTTACTTGTGCTTATTATGCAATCCTTAAATGAAGCGAATATTTTGTTGCTGTTTGGAGGAGTATCTGCCAGGATTTTATTGGAAACCCCTGGCCACAGAAAAATCCTTTATCGGAAAAAAGCGGAGGTTTCACCGATAATTGGTTCAACCTCTTTAACTGCAACCGAAATGTTCGCTGTCACTAAACATGCGCGGGGTGAAAGACAACGACGAACAAGGGCCTCCGTGGCCCAGTGGATTAAGGTGTTCAGCTATAAATCAGAGGACTGCTGGTTCGTGCCCGATCGGTGAACTTGACAAAGAAAAGTAAAAAAGTTGTGATCTTGCGATCGGAGGGTTGCCAGCTTCGCTATAAAATTACTACTGCTAAAATACTAAGGAAACTCGAATTTTGAGTTTTATACAACGTTATGAGTTTTGGTGCAACGTTTCACCAGTAAATGGAATCCGTGGTAGCACCGTAAAATGGTAAAACTAAGGACTAAATGTTGGTTGCAGCTAAATGGGTACCAAACTTTTGTGCAAAGTCGTAATAATTTTTAAGAGTGTAGAGCGGTATTTTTTATGTTTCACCCAAATTTGATATTTTTTTAAAAAAAAAAAGAACTTGTGTTTTTTGGTCTTCCTGAACAATTTTGAAAACTGGAGCTGTATGGTTCTTAGCCCCACGTCTTCAATTATAAATATAAAATTTAATTCACAATTTACCATTATACTAGTACAAACTATTTAAGAAACTTGAATGAAACTGTCAAGATTTTGAAGTTTAATTATAAAACACATTCTTCATTTACCTAAACTGATAGGAACATGCATAAACGAAATACGTTTTTTGCTTAATTATGATTAAATATCACTTTCTGGAAAAATGATTCATTTCTTATTACGCTTTTAAATGGGTAAAACGGGTTGGTATTAACTTTCGCTAGCTTTAATAGTGCGATTTCGCCTCAAAATAATTTTGTAAATGCCTTTTAATTTTTTAAAAAAAAATTTCAGTAAAGGATTCCAATTTGCATGCTTAGAAATTTTTAAATTCTGAAATTCAAGAAATTGAATTTATTTTAAATTTATTTTTTAAATTTAAATTTATCAAGATTTAAGAATGTTGAATTATTTTCAAAGCTGATTAAAATATGCATAGCCAGAAATATTAAAATTAAAATATCTTTAATAAGATATATCTATTTCAATAACGCTGTATTGTTTAGATATGTATAAAACATTATGAGATCATTAGAATACGAGGAAAAAATTTGTATAAAATTTTTATATTGAAATATAAATGACATTTTATTGTTATCACCACATTAATTTATTTACTAATATATTTAAAATAATATTTTTTTAATTCTTTTCATTCTTCTATTGGGTTGGAGGGAAAGTTCTGTCGTATTTTAAATAGGCAGGTGATTTTTCTTGTAAATAAAAAGAACATCTGGCTAGTGAGTCAATCGGATTTTTTGTTGTTGTTTTTTTAGACTGCTGTATAATATAAAAGGTGCCCTTTTTTACCGTTCATCATTTACTTGTGATATTTAAAGTGAAAAACATGTCAGTAGATAAAGTGCATTTACGACACTGCATTTTATATGAATTCCAAAAAGGAAGCAATGCATCGGTTGCATGTAAAAATTTATGTGCGGTATTTGGAAAAGATATTGTAAATGTTCGTACTTGTCAAAGATGGTTTAGCAAATTTCGTTCCGGGGATCTGAGCCTCAAAGAAAGTGATCGATCTGGACGACCATCCAAGATCGATAATGATGTTTTGCGATCCATGTTGGAAAATAATCCACATTTAACAAGTCGAGAAATTGCAGAAGAGTTTGGCATTCATCATACAACTGTTGGAGATCACATTAAATCTGTTGAGTTAGTGTTAAAGCAAAGTGTTTGGGTTCCACATGAATTAACGGAAAAGAATTTGTCTGATCGTGTAAGAATGTGTTCATCACATCTGATTAGACACAATGTGGAGCCGTTTTTGGACAGGCTGGTTACTGGAGATGAAAAGTGGATTCTTTACGAGAATATTAAGAGAAAAAAATCTTACTGCAAAATTATCTAACGGGAAAAAAAATTCACGTCTTTTGAAAGTGTTTCTAAGGCAATTGCTGACTATTTTAACTCCAAGGATGAGAACTTCTACAAAACAGGAATTCACAGGTTACCTGAAAGATCGCAACAGGTTGTAACAAATAACGGAGCATATATAATTGATTAATATTAAACACATATTTTTATAAATGAATTCAAATATTTTCTTTAAAATACTTGAATAGAACTTGAATACTTTTTAAGAACTTTCCCTCCAATAGTTTCCTGAACAATTTAAAACTTATGATTCAATTAATTTTCAAAAATATAAAGAATTGTACCAATTTTAACCTGTCTGCGTCTTTAAAATAAAATCCTCACTTTAATTAAGTAACATATATTTAAAAATTAATTATATAACTAGATCAGGGGTCGGCAACCTATTGAAACGGAAGAGCCAAAAGTTACAATTTACAAAATTCCCACTTTTTAAAGAGCCACAAAAAAAAAAAATTCGTTTCAAAATTATAGTTATTGCTTATATATATTTGATTTTTGATTTCAAATAAACGGATTTAAATAAGGAAAAATATTTATTCATATAAAACACAAATATAGATAATTACTTCAATGGGAGCATTGGCTTTGCATGCCTTTGGAAAGTTTTATTAAATCTGGCTTATAACTTGTTGTTTTAAGTTTCAAGCACGACTAGATTTTTATTTGTTAGTTGACTTCTAACTTTACTTTTTATTATATTCATGCAAGAGAACGCTTACTCGCACGAATTTGTCGACCTGAAGATTGTCAGCACTCCATATGCCAACTTCTTCACCTCACTGTAGCATTCTGGAAGACTATTCGATACTCCGAATATGAGGGCCTCAACTCGCGGAATTTCTTTTAGAGCTGTCCACTTGTGTTGCGCGATGTTCATGCATTTCTGGACCTCCCACTTGCTCTTGAGTTCTGTGAACTTGCCACTCCACAAGTCTTTGGTTTTCAAATCTAGCAATTGCATTTGGAGCGCTCCAGCATCAATTCCAAATGGCTCAATGTTGATCTCCTTTGTATTTGTGTTGAGAGGATTTACTATGAACGCGAGAGTACTTTTGTTAGTTTTGAATTGCTCGAATCTCTCAGCGAATACATCCTTCATGTTTTTTAAAGCTATGCTGAAGTAATTGTGTAAAGCAATGAAAGTAATTCTGGCGATTTGTAATTAACGATTATGAAAATAGAAACTATTGAGAAATTAGGTACTTAAAAATATATTTTCTTATTTTTTAAGGGTTTTAATAATAAATTATTAATTTTTTAGTATTGAACTGGAGAGCCGCAACTTTACATCAAAAGAGCAGCAGGTTGCCGACCCCTGAACTAGGTTTAGGATACCAGTTATAATTAATACTTTTTTAGTTTTTAAAATTTTAAGTAAAAAGAACGTTAAAATTGGCGATATATATAATAACGATGTAATAAGGAAGATGATTTTATTTTTAATATTTTTACTTTTTTGCAGAAAATTGAACTACGACTTCTCTTATGAAGAACGTAAAGGATTATGGGTAAATGATATAAGTTTTGAAGTTTCCTGATCTTTAAATTCAATTATTGTAATTTAACTCTATATTAATGTTATTTAAAATTACCTTCATATAATTTAATATCTGTAAAACAGTTAAAGTAATGATAGAAGAACAAACTGGAGGAAATAATCATAAAATATATTTTTTTAAAAAATTATGTTTCAAGAACAGATTTTTTGTTTCGGAAATCGATTTCAAGAGCATCCATTTACCAAATACATTTCTTTTTATTCATTTTTACCCAATTTATTCATTTTTAAGTACATATCATTTTCAAAATTGAAACTTATGTATTCGGAGCCATAATAAGCATTGCATTTATTGCATTGAAAATGAGCAAATTTTACTTATTTTTGAATACTTATTTTTAAAAGTGCAGTTTTTCTTCTATTTATTTTTAGGTTGATGAAGAAAATACTAGGGATTTTAGGTAAGGTTACTTTTATTTTAAGTTGTAATTTTTCAATATTTTGGGGTAAAAAAAGGATAATATAGTAGTTCTTAACTATACCGATACCGATAGAAAAATACCTGTTAGGGGTTTTCTTTGCTGCCTTTTTATTTCCTACAGGTAGTCGAATCTCACCAACAATTCAATACCTTTTTAATAGTATATTTTTCTGCAACTGTTAAAAATTCAAGCTCTTATTTGAATAAACAGATGCCTGCCTGCTAATGGCGATTAAATATTTTGTCCGGTATTTCCCCCATTAAATATTTCCCCGATTAAATATTTATCCGATTAAAAATGTCGTCGATTAAGTATTTCGTCTATTAAATATGTATCCGATTAAATATTTCATCGATTAAATATGTATCCGATTAAATACTTCTTCGATTAAATATTTCTCCGATTAAATATTTCTCCGATTAAATATTTCCCCGAATAAACATTTCCCCGATTAAACATTTCCCATTTAAATATTTCGTCGATTAAATATTTCTCCTATTAAATATTTCCCCTATTAAATATTTCTCCTATTAAATATTTCTCCTATTAAATATTTCTCCGATTAAATATTTCGTTGATTAAATAATTCATCGATTAAATATTTCTCAATTAATTATTTTTTCGTTTAAATATTTCGTCAATTAAATATTTCATCGATTAAATATTTCATCGATTAAATATGTATCCGATTAAATATTTTTTCGATTAAATATTTCCCCGATAAAATATATCTCCGATTAAATATTTCGTCGATTAAATATGTATCCGATTAAATATTTCGTCGATTAAATATGTATCCGATTAAATATTTCATCTAACTGAAGAAACTCATTTTCTCGTTTTTGTAAGGAAATTTATTTCGTCACAAATGAGGATGATTTCAGATATAAATATCGACGTGCCGACTCGAACCAGGAGTCGAACGCCCTACCAACCACGCCAGAAAGGCTTGTTTGAAATGTGATAATATGCGTTTAAGAACCAAACCGAACTGCTGACACTGAAAAAGGTTGAAAATCAATCTGACTAAATTACTTTCGTTAAAAAAAATTATGAGGATTCTTGTTTCGTCAAAAGTTACGTGATTCAGTTGTCGATACGATTGTCAAATATGACGAAAGTAGCTTTGACGAATGCGAATTCTCAAAAATGAGAGTGTTATTTCTGAGAATGAGTAGTCTAGTTTCTAGTAGTTTAATAAACAAACCGCATATCCAATATTAGTTTGCTGCAGGTAAAATTTACCTGTTTTCCGGTTTACTGATTAATTATATGATTCGGATCATACTGATTGGGTTACTGTCCTTTAATATTGAGTGGGTTACTGTCCTTTCATACTGAGTGGGTCACTGTCCTTTCATACTGATTGGGTTACTCTTATTCTATACTGATTGGGTTATTATTCCTTCATACTTATTGGATTACTGTACTTCAATACTGATTGGGTTACTGTCCTTTCATACTGATTGGATTACTGTCCTTTCATACTCATTGTTTTACTGTCCTTTCATACTGATTGTTTTACTGTCCTTTCATACTGATTGGGTTACTGTCCTTTCATACCTAACGGGTTAAATGTGAAAACTAAACATCATATTTATAGTTTGGTTGATAACCATGTAAATAAATATCTAATAATGAAAAATATGTAAATAGTTAATTATAATAAAGCCGTCAACACGCAAAAATCACCAGATTTATTATTAATAATTTTTTAATTGCCTTAAAATGCATTGTTTTCCTTTATCAATTGCTTTACATTTTGTTATCAGTAGGCATTTTGGTAATGAAGGTTTTAATATATTAGTTATTATTAGGTACACTTTAGATTAAAAACCATAGTTTTAATTTTAGTGATTACTAAATATAGTTAAAATTATATTAAATATATATATATATTTATCAATAGATATATTTTCCGTTATCAATAAATTCCTATTCGTTATTAATTTTTTTCTATTTCAATATGAATGGATGCTATTTCCGCTGTCAATAGACATTTTCCGTTACCAATGGGTAAACTTAACGCATATTTGTTGCAATGCGTACTATTATATACATTCCATTATTGCAGAGTGTTTTGACGGGCTTCAGAAAAGAATTATAAGTTTTATCACTTATTTTTTCAAATGTTGGCAAAGATATAGGGTCAATAATTTAAAGTTAATTTATATTTGCTATTACATTTTCTAATAATATTAGATTCAACTTCAAAAGTACTTGTAAACATTGTTTTTCTTATTTAACCAATTATATTTTTCAGGAGGGCTTACACTAATATAATAATAGAAAAGGATAACGTTCGAGTACTTTCCTACAAGCCTCAGTATATGGTGAGACAGACTAATTTTAATTTATAAGTCTAGATAATATGAAATGTATGAACGCCCTAGTTTCATATAAATTTGTGAACAAGGTATCTTAACCATAGAGTAATGATACAAATAGAGGAATAAAAATGCTGATTTTTGTGTGTCCATCATTGAAACCACGTGATAGGTGGAAATGCCAATTCATTCATGCGCCAGTATTACTTGGCAGGCCTTGGCGGCTTTCAGAACTAAGCGAGATCGAAGTATTGTAATATGGTTTTGTGTTTAATTTTGTATTTAAATATAGTTTTTTTTTAACGAGTGGCACAATTTAAGGGAGTTTAACAGATATATTAAGGAGATTTTTCTTACTTTGTAGTTTTGAAATAATTGCATTACGTTTTTATGTAAAAAATTTACCATAAGCGAAGTACTTTCAATTGTTATTTTGTATACTTCAATAAGAAAATATGAACAATAACAACCTGATAAATATAAAGAGTTTCGCTTCTTCGAGTATTGAACACAAATAAAATAATTTCGTTTCGTTAATGAAGAGGAAATATTTAGCGCATATTGTTTGAAAATAAGTAAATACGTACATATATGTTAAAAAGTTGAATACGGACAGAACTCCTTATCACCAAAAAAGAAGAAAGTGCGCCAAATTTGAAACTGCTGCAGATGTCTGAACGCCAAATGTAGCAGCAATATAACCACGTGATGTGGGTTTTTCTTTTCAATGTTGACATCGCGGCCTTACGAGAGTCTAGTATTGAAGGCGCTCTCTATTTAATATTACAACTCTCTGATCTTAACCCTCCGATCGGACAACTTGTCACCTATCGTACTCGAACTAGGAACCCTCTGATTCATAGCTGAACGCCTTTATCCACTGGGCTACGGAGACCCATGTTCGTTGTTGTCTTACTTGTAGGTACTTGTTAATGTAGCTACAACGAAAATTTCTTATGCAGTTAAAGAGGTTGAACCAATTATTGGTGAAACCTCCACTTTTTTTTTTTTTGATAAAGGATTTTTGGTTCAACCTAGATTCCACCACAATATGGTGTAGACCTCTGTTTTGCATCAAGATATGGTTCATCGTTGAACTGAAATTTTTAACAACGTATAATAAGTCAAAGTTGTCAAAAAAAAATTGTAATAAAATTGGTATTAAAGAATTAAATGTTTAACTTGTACAGTGTTTTAGGCTTTCCGCAACAATTTCGAAAACCGGAGCTGTCTGGATCTTGCAGCCATGTCTTCAATTGTATTCTTGTGTATCGCATGTATTTATAGATTTCAAATGCAATATTTTGTATGGTATATATTTCTAGCATTATATTGTCACCAACAGGATGTGGAAGTCTTCAGTTACATAGGGGGCTTCATTGGTTGCTGGTTGGGCATTTCGCTTTGGACATCAACTGGAATGCTCTGGAGAGGATATTCGGCATTTCGATCCAATGTCAAAGAATATAGAAAACGCTTTGGAAGATCTTCAAAAAACATTACAAACAAATATTGAACCGATAGTATATTAATAAAGTTTTATGCATTATCAACTCATACTATTTTGTAGAATACACTTTGACACCTTGCTTTATCTATTGAAGAACAATAAAATTATATTTCATTGAACATGCATTCGTGTATAGAATATGTATTTAAACGTGCTTTTACACATTCAAAAATATGCTCATTTATAAGTATAATTAGTCATAGCAAAGCCATCAACAGTGAAACAGGTATTCGATAATAGGTAAAATGTACTCATTTTTGAGTACATTCGGTGTTTATAATGACTCCGAATACATAAGATTCAATTTAAAAAAAAGGCATGTACTGAAATATGAGTACAATGAGTCAAAGCAGTCAAACATTGACTATGTAGAAAATGATGGCGCACGTTAAATCCATACTGATCTACATGCGCGTACTTCAAAGGCAGAATGAAAGTAAAGTTATATGGATAGATAATAGTACCCTTTCAATTAATATCAACAATTACTACCAATACTTACCGGGAATCGAACAAATGTCCTCAAGCACTGCGGTCCTTATCCATTAAACTACCAGAGCGACTTAAAGAAGATTATAAACAGAAAAAATGTTAAAAAGGTATATCAAAAGAATGGAAAGTAATATAATTGAGTTGCAATTGCTCAGTTTCCATTTAAGCAATCAACATCAATTAATGTCGGAAACCATATTCTGGACAAATGTTTTTAAGTTTTGTCAAGTCGCTTTGTTAAGAGGGCTGGAACAGAAGCTGAGATTAGCAATGTTAAATCACACTGTTCATTTTTGAGAAAGTACAGTTACTTAAATTTGAGTACGTTATCACTCATTTACGATGTAATTGTACTCAAAGAAACACGAATAGGTTTAGGTACTACTAGGCAGTGAAGTTAGCAATTTCAATTTTTGGCGTAAATCAAACATTGACTGTGTAGAAAGTGATGGTGCACGTTAAATCCATACTGATCTAAATGTATGTACGTTAAAGACAGAATGAAAGTTAGGAGTTTCGTATGTTTGTTATATGACCATTATTAAAAACTACTAGTCATTGTTCTAGTGTCTGTCCTTCGGCATTGATCCAACAGTCCATAATAGCCAATAGTGTAGTTCTTGTGTGACGCGAAATCAACTAACTTTCCAAAACCATATAATAAAATGTTGACATGTTTCTCCAAAATGCCCTCAAGCATGAAATTTAAAGAACTAAAAGCTGTCAAATTACCTGATTCAAAAATAATTCGTTAATATAACATGTATTATACATAGTACATTAATACTACATGTATCTTACATATCATTTAGCCTGTCTGCGACTACTCAGAAGCATTGTCTACGTTCTATAATACAACATACATAATAACGCTATAATCAATCACAAACAAACAAACAAAATATCGCCCTTATATGTATTTAGCTGTAGACGATCACACGCACAAATATCGCCCTTTGTATTTTAGCTGTAGACGATCACACTAAAAAAATATCGCCTTTTGTATTTTAGCTGTAGACGATCACACGCAAAAATATTACCATTTGTATTTTAGCTGTAGACAATCACACGCAACAATATCGCCTTTTGTATTTTAGCTGTAGACGATCACACGCAAAAATATCACCCTTTGTATTTTAGCTGTAGACAATCACACGCAAAAATATCGCATTTTGTATTTTAGCTGTAGACGATCACACTAAAAAATATCGCCCTTTGTATTTTAGCTGTAGACGATCACACGCAAAAATATCTCCGTGTATATTTTAGCTGTAGACGACAACACGCAAAAATATCGGCCTTTGTATTTTAGTTGTAGAGGATCACACGCAAAAATATTACCATTTGTATTTTAGCTGTAGACAATCACACGCAACAATATCGCCTTTTGTATTTTAGCTGTAGACGACAACACGCAAAAATATCGGCCTTTGTATTTTAGTTGTAGAGGATCACACGCAAAAATATTACCATTTGTATTTTAGCTGTAGACAATCACACGCAACAATATCGCCTTTTGTATTTTAGCTGTAGACGATCACACGCAAAAATATCACCCTTTGTATTTTAGCTGTAGACGATCACACGCAAAAATATCGCATTTTGTATTTTAGCTGTAGACGATCACACTAAAAAATATCGCCCTTTGTATTTTAGCTGTAGACGATCACACGCAAAAATATCTCCGTGTATATTTTAGCTGTAGACGACAACACGCAAAAATATCGGCCTTTGTATTTTAGTTGTAGACGATCACACGCAAAAATATTACCATTTGTATTTTAGCTGTAGACAATCACACGCAACAATATCGCCTTTTGTATTTTAGCGGTAGACGATCACACGCAAAAATATCACTCTTTGTATTTTAGCTGTAGACGATCACACGAAAAATTTCGCATTTTGTATTTTAGCTGTAGACGATCACACTAAAAAATATCGCCCTTTGTATTTTAGCTGTAGACGATCACACGCAAAAATATCTCCGTGTATATTTTAGCTGTAGACGACAACACGCTAAAATATCGGCCTTTGTATTTTAGTTGTAGACGATCACACGCAAAAATATTACCATTTGTATTTTAGCTGTAGACAATCACACGCAACAATATCGCCTTTTGTATTTTAGCTGTAGACGATCACACGCAAAAATATCACCCTTTGTATTTTAGCTGTAGACGATCACACGCAAAAATATCGCATTTTGTATTTTAGCTGTAGACGATCACACTAAAAAATATCGCCCTTTGTATTTTAGCTGTAGACGATCACACGCAAAAATATCTCCGTGTATATTTTAGCTGTAGACGACAACACGCAAAAATATCGGCCTTTGTATTTTAGTTGTAGACGATCACACGCAAAAATATTACCATTTGTATTTTAGCTGTAGACAATCACACGCAACAATATCGCCTTTTGTATTTTAGCTGTAGACGATCACACGCAAAAATATCCCCCTTTGTATTTTAGCTGTAGACGATCACACGCAAAAATATCGCATTTTTTATTTTAGCTGTAGACGATCACACTAAAAAATATCGCCCTTTGTATTTTAGCTGTAGACGATCACACGCAAAAATATCTCCGTGTATATTTTAGCTGTAGACGACAACACGCAAAAATATCGGCCTTTGTATTTTAGTTGTAGACGATCACACGCAAAAATATCGCCTTTTGTATTTTAGCTGTAGGCGATCGGAATTTTGTTTATGTCAGCGATTCTGTTTGATTTTAAATTGTTCTAAGTTTATAAAATGTAACTTTATTAAATGTCAGTAAAAGACTATAAGTAAGAATAAAAAATAATATGAAATTGTCAAAATGGGTCTTATTTTATAGAAAATTAAAACAAATAAGCAATTACATGTGTGCAAATAGGCATGTCAAATTTATTTTGTTATCAGTGGTATTTTCAAAACGTTTCTATTAAATAGGAAAACATTATATTGGTGCAATATTTAATCCATAAAATCTTATTTTCTGGAGCCTCATTAACAATTAAAATAACTACTTGTATAATCATGGACTCAAAGATGTAATCGTGAACTCCATAGTTATTATACAATAATTTATATCCAAATTGTATGAATCTAAAGCTGGGTGATTAAGTTATTAATAATTAACAATTATATTAATATTAGCGTAATCGTAAATAATAAGATTAAAACCATTGCTCTGTGACTTACTAATCATAATAGCCCTAACGGAATATTTCTTGTTGGTTTGACAGCATAAAATGCCGAACACCTCTAACTTAATTATGTTAAGAATAATTCGATCAGGCATTCAATTGTACAAATTTATTAAATGTGCCAGTGAATAAAGTCACGCCACCAGACCTCTGGAGCATGGATATATAATAGAGTTTTAAATCACAATCGTTCACTGTTAAACATAGGAACTTAAAAATAAGAATAATATACTCATTTTTGATGTGCTTATCCGTTAAGCTACCAGGGTGACGAAAAGAAGTTATAAACGGAAGTAATATTAAAAAGATGTGCCGAATGAATGGGAAGGAAGGTAAATAATTATAATTACTCGGTTTCCATTTAAGCAATCGATATAAAATAATGTGAAAAAACATTTTCTGAACAACTATTTTAAGTTTGTCAGGTCGCTTTGTTAAGATGGCTTGAACAGAAACTGTGATTAACAATATCAAATCACACTGCTGATTTTTGAGAAAGTACGATTACTTAAATATGAGTACGTCATCGCCCATTTACGATGCAATTGTACTCAAAGAAAAACAAATACGTCCATGTACTTGTTTTTAAGCGCTTCCTTTACAGTTCTCGCCAAGGTATCAAAAGAAGATTTTTTAGGCGGTATTTACACATACCGTTTAACGGTTATCGCTGCAATTTACATATCAGCGGAATTTATATATATAAATTCCGCCGACAGTCATTGGGGTATTTCACCTGAAAAGCTGTCCAAAAGTCTATTTTTTTTTTAAATTAAAAATTTCGAATTTGGATTAAACCATATGATAAAAACTATCCAAAGTACAATGCTGCAGCACTGCTTTTTTTTAACTGTATTTTCTGTGGTAATACTAGCGTTAAACTGAGAAAACTTGTAGACGGTGCATATTTGTACCAATAAAAACTAACTTTTTTCAGAACTATTTTATTCAAATTCTGCTAATAATTTTAGTTGACAGCGATAAAAAATGTATATATTAGTATATTTGAGAATAATTTTGTGTACTTTTACAAAAAACATAATTATATACTGCATTTTGAACGTAAATTTTGGAATATTTCATAAACACGAAAACATTTGTTAACTTGCTTCATTTAACTTCATTATATAGAATAGTATTGAGTGTTAAAGTAACTTATTCTTCTACACTGCAATACAAAAATTAACCGCATATTTTCGTAGGTTCAGATGTTATGAGGCTTTTTGTGCAGCGTTCATCAAAATTTTTAGAACATCTTTTTCGAGTGCACCTGGATATTTACTGTGTGACAAAGCGAACATAGATTGAATGCTTGTATGGATACTTTACAAAACGTATTTTACAACAGTACAACCTATAAGTAAATAAAAGTATACAATTTTCATAGTCTGAAAAGACCGACCCCCAGATTATCTCCATGAAATTATCGGCTGTGCGGCTGCGGCAGTAATAAATTACAAGCTCCAGTTGGGGGACTTTTTCTGACCCCTTTCTTCATGTGTTGATACATGGAAATTCCCTTCAATCAAACAGCTAAAAAGGAATGTGACCCCTAACCCGACACTCCAAGTGTTTATATTTGCTGCTCAAGTTTCCCCCACCCAAGAGAATCGTGTAAATTCGCAGCACTGTCATTGACTTCATTCTACTCTGTATCTACGAGAAAATCTACTTTCTCAATTTTCGTGGAAGTTGGGTGATCACGTAAATGGTCGGAAATAGTAAGAACTAGTGACAAAAATCTCTTTCCTTGTTACAGTATCCTTCAAAAGGTTAAGAAAGAATGATATTCTGCTCCAAACTCGTATCAAGTGACTGCTATTGGTGCCGAAATACAACTTTAAGCTTCGTAAAATCATACGAGTGAGCGATTAATCACATATTTGGAAGAGGCTTTAAATACGTTTATATTGATGGAATTATATCTCTAGAACTTATTTACAATGGGGATCTGATTGTTCCGAACAATCACAGTACAAACAAAGATTTGAGAATAATTGCGATTCCGATGCGAACATCTTTCAATCTTCTTTAGCGCATCTTCAATTAACAAGCTTAAAAAACAAAAATCTATTACTATGGAAAACTCCTACACCATCGTCACTACGATATTGTAGGCCCATCAGGATAAGATTTATACATTAAACAGCAGATTTACAAACGAAGAAATACAATATATAAAAAATCAAATAAAAAAATTATAAGATATCCAGTGTTTTTTTAATTTCTTGGAAAAAAATATAACTTTGTATAAATAATTAGAAATATGTAGCTTTTTTTTTTTTTTTTTTTTTTTTTTGTAAATGTCTGACGTATAGTTGCAAAAATAATATAGTTCCACTTTTTGGAAAAAAAAAATCATATTATTTATTATAATTATTTTCTCCTAAAACTAATCATTATTAGTAAGTATCTAAACGGTGGATATAAAATAAATACGAAACAAACTATTTAAATTTAGGAAGTCTGAAAGTAACGCACTATAAGCACTACTAAAAATTAAGCATTCTTAGTCTATTTGGATATGTCTTGTTTTGCAGCTGTAGAGGTAACATGTTTGAACTTTCAAATTATTTAAAAAAAAAAAATTAATATGGAATTTGAAATTATAAAATGCAATAAAATAATTTGGGCCAAATTTTTGGGTCAAATACCCCATTCTGCGACATGTAAATTCCAGCGATATCCAGCGATCTACATATGCAAATATATACCTCTGCCGCGTACCCCCCCCCCCCCCCCCCCCCACCACGAAATAATAAATTTGCCCCTCCACCCCACCCCTCCCCCCATGGATGACCCGAGATCTGCCACTGACTCATATCTTAAATTTGGTCATCGTAACTATACCTACCGAGGATTGGTGGTTCGAACCCGTGCGATGGACTTGACAAAGATAAGTAAAAAAAGTAGTGATCTTGTAATCGGAGGGTTGCCAGCTTCGCTACAAAAATACTAGAAAAGTCGTCCAGAACATCCGCAAAAATTAACGGCGTGTATACGGGACTGGTGCACGATCAATCTGATCGGGGTCCAAAGTCCCGACGTCTATTGAAGGCGTTGGGTGCCAGTTCAGGTGTTTCCTCGTCATCTGACCATGGTTCTAAAATAACGAGGTATATGTATGAATTATTGTGTGTGTGAATGGGTATGTGTTCCCGGGTCTTTCCTTCGAGAGAGACCCCGAACCGTCGTCAATAGCCCACTGTGCAGCTCTAGTGCGACGTTAATTAACCAAACCAAACGTAACTATACCTAATATTGAAATATAATATCCGAAGACCTACATTCTACATATATATCACAAAACGAGTAGAAAAACATACATATATTTTCATCTGTAATTACATTAGTGTGGCGACCAATTCATCTCATAAACGGATACAACTCCAATTAAATTTTAAGCATATCGTGTTGATACATAACAATACATTTCCACATTGTAAGGTAGCCTTTAATCTATCTGATCATATAAATTGCATGAACTTTCATAATTAGAGTTATTTTTTTTCGCTTCGAGGGCACGTCACAATTGTATTATTGAATATGCTTCCTCCTAACACACCCGAATTTAGTGAAATACTCTCGTTAATGTTGCTTTAATTAAATTGTATGATTGATCAGTGCGTGTAATTTGTTACATATTATCTAAATGGATTATCGCATGTTGTCTGTTAGTTATTATCTAAATTGATGCACGTAGACTATAAATCAGCAATAGGTTTTAGAATTCTTCCAAACCCTGTACGTCTATGTAAGAACCAACATTATATTTGCAGCTAAAGTAACATAAAACCTATATCTTGATATAACCGGAATAAAGTCGAAATCTTTGCATAAGGTAAGCCATATTTAGGAATCATTTATATTTATTTTTTTCAAAACAATATATTTAATCAGCATTTACTAGTTCCAGAAATTATCATTATTAGTTACTATGGAATAATTGCGAACAGACTGGACATTGCAAAAGCTATTTTTAGGTTGCCGAATATAACCTTTTCGCATGGGCTCCGTAAAAGAAAAGTTGACCTACCTGTGGACTAATTCGTAAACGAGAGGTGGCAGGACAAAGAGTTCTTAAAGCATTGTGGAAGGACGACTTGTCTTAAAATAGGAGGCGTGTATCTGTCTGACCGGACGGAACGTTAACAGTTCTTCCTCAAAGCAGGTAGACTCGCAAATTGGGGTAGTACCACTTGAGGGGTTGAAAAAGAGAAAAGACCAGCTGAGGACGATCTGTACAAATCATTAGTCAAGAGTCACATGTCCGAAACCATGTTTCGGACATGTCACCTGCCTACACTTAACTGTTAACCACACTTACCTGTTCTGCCGCAAACAGTTTATTTCAGGATAACATATTTTAAAAATTCTCCCCTCTCCAGCGTGGTCAAAATTGTCCAAAAAAGTCTGTCGCTAGACAGACTTTTTTGGTAAAATCCTTGAGACACATGTTCTTCCAGACCCCACGTAAATGTTCTAGGTGGGGGGGGGGGGGTTGGAATACCCCGGTAAAACCAGGGGAAACCCAGCAAAAAAGTCAGCATGAAACCTTCATCAAAATTGTAAAATTGAAGGTTTTATAAAGGATATTGAAACAAAAACTGCAGTTTTTTTGAAGTTTTTAATTTTCCTGCATAAAACCTTTAAAATATCTGCATTTTCCCTTCATGATTAAAAATTGAAGGTTTTTTGCAGGTTTTTATGACGTTTTTTTGCCGTTTTTATGATGGACATTAAAACAAAAACCTTTAATTTTATAGATCTTCAAAAAAACTGCACTTTTCCTGCATTAAACTTTCAATTTCAAAATTTTGATGAAGGTTTAATGCTGACTTTTTTTTGCTTGGGAGGGGGGGGGGGGGGGGGCAGATATGTTTTTGCAGATAAAATACACATTCCAGAACTGCAATTTAAGTTATTTTTAAATGTAGAAATAAAATTGGGGTATTGTTTCTTGTAAATTTCCAATATTATGTTACAGAATCCTGGAATCTATGAAAATGGTAAACAAATATTGCAGTCGACTTTGTATTACTCTCAAATCGCAATATATATATATAAAGGTATATTTACATTACACAAATCTGTAAAGAAAAATATAATTTTCTGTATTATATTAAGGTTGGAGTATACTCTTTTCAATAGGATTTGGATTGCCATCCTTTCAAATAATTTTTTTCGCTAGCTGATTTTTTTTCTTTGTGTATAAAGGCCTCAGTGGCCGAGCGGTTAAAGGCGTTCAGCTACTAATCCGAGGATTGGTGGTTCGAACCCGTGCGATGGACTTGAAGTAAAAAAGTAGTGATCTTGTGATCGGAAGGTTGCCAGCTTCGCTACAAAAATACTAGAAAAGTCGTCCAGAACATCCGCAAAAATTAACGGCGTGTGTACGGGACTGGTGCACGATCGATCTGATCGGGGTCCAAAGTCCAGACGTCTATTGAAGGCGTTGGGTGCCAGTTCAGGTGTTTCCTCGTCATCTGACCATGGTTCTAAAATAACGTGGTGCATGAATTAATGTGTGTGTGAATGTGTATGTGTTCCCGGGTCTTTCCTTCGAGATAGACCCCGAACCGTCGCCAATAGCCCACTGTGCAGCACTAGTGCGACGTTAATAAACCAAACCAAACCAAACTTTGTGTATGATTTCAGGTTAGGCCCTGGTTTGCAGCCTATGCTTAAATCCGGCACTGAGTTACGCAGTAACTTATTTTGTATTTATAATCAAACAAATTAAATTACTTTCAGTTACCTAGTTGGAATTCTATAGCAACGAATTCATATGCAATGGCAACAGTCGGGAAGCCTTCACCAGGCGAACTTGAAGAGGTACCAGGACGCACTGGAAATAGAGCAACATCTTGCATAAAGAAGACTTTAAGCAGGACTTTGAAGATGTTGATTTTCGTCGGCTGCTTCACTGGATTCGCCTATCAGTCGATGGAGTTTTTGACTAACTTCTACACTTACCCGACAGTCGTCAATATGGATGTGGAAAGAATGGACGAATTTCCTATTCCGGCTCTAACGTTTTGCAGCAAATATTTGTAAGTACCTGATTTTTTTTAATTTCCTAAATTTATTTGTTCAATGAAAAAAATTATTTCACTAATAAATTAGTCAGGTACAGGCGGGGAAAAAAACGAACCACCAATGAATATTTCGTTAGTTTTTATAGTAGAGCTAAACTTAATATACCATTTTGTATGGAATAAAATCTACTACACATTGATATACAAAAAAAATCGATAGGGGACTATCTTCATATTAAAATCCGCACCAACTTTAAAATTTCCAATAGCAACACCCAATTTTGACTCAATATTCAGAATTTACGACTAAATGTATCGATGTATATCAATTTGCAAGTCATTTGGTCAAGTAGTTTTTTAATTAGGAATTTCGAAAGTTTAGAACTCGTAATGTTTAATGAATTTCTTAAACTTTTAATCATATCTCTCGAAATAACAATTTTATTAAGCTTATATTTTTATCTGTGTTACTTCTAAACGACCCAAATAAAATACACTAACTTTCATGACTGATATGTATATTTTTTAATTTTATTTAAATTAGGATATTAATATTCATAAAATTTATGAATAGCAACCATGCTATATTTTGATAGTGGTGGAATCAGAAAAACGTTTTATATGCATATCTAAAATTTCATGACTTTCTAATTTGTAGTATTTTTGCTATATTAAAATGTGTATCAAATAATCATTTCAGGGGTCATACATAAATTTAAAATCAACAGTACTTAAAAAGAAATCTTCGCCAATTTGGCGAATTAAAAGCGCTGTGATCGCGTTGGCATAAAATTTTAAATTCTTATATATCGGCGAGGGATATACGGGAGTGGTGCACGTTAAATGTGACCCAAGTCCAATGTCCTGTCGCTTATTGAGGTTGCGTCGGATGCCAATCCAGGTGTTGTCCATATATACATATTGCCTAATATCTCTGCGTATAAATGTAGGAAATTAACGAAAATTTATATTTAGATTTTTTTGAGGGCGGGGAATATTTCTGCGCTATCAAAAGTAGGTGTTGCTATTGAAAATTTTAAAGTTGGTGCGGATTCGAGTATGAAGATAGTCCCCTAGGCAAATTTTTTGTATATCAATGTGTAGTAGACTTTATTCCCTACAAAAGGGTATATTAAGTTTAGCTCTACTATAAAAACTAACAAAATAATCATTGGTGGTTCGTTTTTTTTTCTTCCCCGGCTGTACATTATGCATGCAGGGATTACAAAACTGATAATAAATAATAAATTAAAACTTTTGAAAATATAATAAATACTTTAGTACCAGTATTGTTTAATATATATAATTGTTTATAAATTTCTAAGCTGTTCACAGTGTTTACGTTATGACATTTTACATATCCCGGAACGAGTTGCCTCCCTACACTATTTTAGATTTTGTATTTTCGATCTAAATGATACTTTTTATTTGTTACTCTCTCAATCAAAAGCCATTTACAGTTTTTGTAAATATATGTTCTGTATTTGTCCTGTCCCTTGTCTTTTAACTCAGATATTTCAAGAAATGTAGTTGCATATAGGTCCAATTTAGACGAAGAGGAAAAATACCTTCGGGTTGGTGCTTCCAACAATTTTATATTCAAGTCAAAGTCAAGTTTTAAAGTTCTCAAAACTAATCTTCACAAAATAGCTTTTTTTTCGTAAATCATTTTAGTAATTACACATGATGTTGTAAATATATGTTACCGTGAAAGACCGAAATTGGAGAATGTCGACATTCACCGGTGAATGTCGACATATACCAAATACGTCGCTGAAAGATCGAATATTTCATTACAGTCTTGTACATTCGGACCCTCACCGGTGTATGTCGACAATCACAGATATGCGCTGGTGAAGGTCGAAAAGAGAGGAGCCGAGGTGTCGAAAGGAGCCGACAAAGAGGCGACTGGCTGTCTCCCGCCAAATCCTATGTTCTGCTGGGAGTCAGTCAGCTTTGTCAGTCGTATGCAAGGTTTGATGGTGCGAGCAACGTTTTCTTAATTTTTTTTATCGATACCCTAATCTATATTGAATGGATACTGCAGTGAATCGTAATCTTTTTCTTGAAAAGTTAAATGCATTAATTGCGGGTAACAAGATAATTGTTTTTATTTTTCTAAAGAAAAGTACTCTAAAATACTTTCTGAAGTGGTTTATGCTAAAACTACGGGCAACACACCTTTGGATTACAGACGATTAAAACGTTTTGTCGTTTTAAAAATTAATGGTGAAGAGAAGTGAATTGTACCATTAAAACCTGGAGAAACGAATATACAGTATTATGTTACTAATGAAGAAGTGTTCAGTATACTATATGAAACTCATACCAGAATAGGTCACGGAGGAAGAACACGTATGCTTAAAGAGTTGCAAGTTAAATACAAAAATATTACGTATGAAGTTGTAATGTTGTATTTAAATTTCTGCAAACAGTGTCAAATGAAACACAGTGCACCTAAGAAAGGTATTGTTGTGAAACCAATGGTCAGTTCTGAGTTAAACTCAAGATGTCAAATTGATCTGATAGATCTGCAGTCAAACAGAGATGGCGAATATAAGTTCATAATGGTGTAATAATGGTGCAGCTGCAGCTAATTCCAGAAGCCGGGGGGCAAGGCTATACACGCTGTCTTTGCAAAAGGAAGTGTTCCACAAATAAATGCAGTTGTAAAAGCAAGGGGCTCTTATGCAATTCAAAATGCCATAATAGTTTAAGTTGTTGCAATAAATAAGATTTGAATCACATAATTAAGTAAGTTTTTTATTACTATTATTTTCTTTTCTTATTTAGAATGTACTGTATAATTAAGTAAGTTTTTAATTACTATTATTTTCTTTTCTCATTTAGAATGTACTGTTTGTTTTAAGTTCTTGGTCACTTCACTCCTCTCAGAAAGAGAGGCGAAAACGTTACGTCACCCTTGTAACGTTTTATCGCGACTGAAATACGGAGAAGAAAATATAAATCTAACACATGTTCAACATTCACCATTAGTGCATGGTGAATGTCGACATTCGCCGGTGTAAGTCAGAAATAAGGGTATTTAGCAAATATTTCGGACATACACCAAGCGACTATGTGAATGTCGACATTCTCCAGATTTCGGTCTTTCACTGTAACATATACGCTATATAACGGTTTTAATTAATTATTTAATTAAATAGGCACTTAGGATTTTTTTTTGTATATTTCTTCAGCGGTCCAGGGGCAAAAAGAAAACACACAAAAAATATTTCATTAAAAATAAAATCATGTAGTAGATGGTTAAGTATTACATAATACCAACGCAAATCCAAATAGGTATCTCAAGTTGGAAACGTATTGAATTTGGTTTTATCTTCTTGTGAAATCGATTTTATGAAACTTATTATGAAACTATTTTTTTTTAATTAGATATAATTTTGAAAAGTACTGCCGGATGTTCGAAAAATATTGTGAAAAGCCTGCTGACATCGAATCTTTCTGCCTGGAACGCCCACACAAATGCAGAGGAAACAACACCGATGCAGTCGTAAGTTTAAATAACTGTCTAGATTCAGTAACTTTTATTGTTTGCGACAACTTTTGCTGTTTTTACACAGAGAGTTATTATATTAAATAGAGAGCGCCTTCAATGCCAGACTCTCGTAAGGCCGCGGTGTCAACATTGAAATACAAAAACCAAAATCTCGTGGTTTTAGCGCTGCCACATTTGGCGTTCAGACATCTGCAGGAGTTCCAAACTTGGCGCACTTTCTTCTTTTTGGTGATAAGGCGTTCTGTCCGTATTCAACTTCTTAATATATATGTAGGTATTTACTTATTTTCAAACAATTTGCGCTAAATATTTCCTCTTCATTAACGAGACGAAAATATAATTTTCTTTGTGTTCAATACACGAAAAAACGAAACACTTTATATTTCGCCGGTTTTATTGTTCATATTTTTTTATTGAACTATACAAAATAACAAATGAAAGAACTTCGCTTATAGTAAATTTTTTTACATAAAAACGTAACGCAATTATTTCAAAAGTACAAAGTAAGAAAAATATCTTTAATATATCTGTTAAACTCCGTTAAATTGTGCCACTCGTTAAAAAAAACTATATTTAAATACAAAATTAAACACAAAACCATTTTACAATACTTCGATCTCGCTTAGTTCTGAAAGTCGCCAAGGCCTGCCAAGTAATATCGACGCATGAATGAATTGACATTTCCACAAATCACGTGGTTTCAATGATAACACACACGGAAATCAGCATTTTTATTTCTCTATTTGTATCATTACTCTATGTTTTTACACTGTTAAAATTAGGTGCTTAAAAAGAAATAAATGTACTCATTTTTCATTACATTCGATTCTTATCATAGCTCCGAATACATAAGTTTCATTTTTGAAAAAGACATGCACTACAAAATGAGTAAAAATGAATAAAATGAGCAGTTGTTTGCCTACATAGCTTCGTTAGTCACTTTCAATAAATTTATTACAACCAGGACTTACCGGGAATCGAACCCAATCCATCTACCTGATGTCGTCAGCACCGAAGTCCAGAGCTTTATCCGTTGTACTACGAGAGCTACGTGAAGAAGTTATAAACAGAAATAATGTTAAAAAAGGTGTGCCAAAAGAATGGGAAGTAAAATAATTGAGTCGTAAGAACTCAGTTTCCATTTAAGCAATCGACATCAAATCATGTGGAAAAACATCCTTTGAACAAATACATTAAGTTTGCCAGATCGCTTTGTTTAGTTGGCTTGAACTGAACCTGGTATGAGCAATATTAAACCATACTGCTCATTTTTGTGAAAGAACGGTTACTTAAATTTGAGTACGACATTGCTCATTTACGATACAATTGTACTCAAAGAAAACGAGTACATCCATGTACTCATTTTTAAGCAATTTTTTTTTACAATGTACGGTTACAAGTATGCTAAAGATTTTTAATACGTTTTTTTTAAATGTAATCTGTTGTCAAGATGTGTGCACATTTTTATACTTTTTGTTAATGCATGATGCTGTATTTGTAATAATATAATTAAACGATTACTAAAATTTGTAAAAAAAAAATTCAAATTGTCACGTACGACGACGATAAGCTCCACTGTTTTCTCAGTTGAATACACTGAAAAAAAAGGTACTTAAAAATAAGTACCTGAACCTACTCGTTTGTCTTTTTGAGTACAATTGCATGGTAAATGAGCTAAGACTTACTCAAATTGAAGCAACCGTACTTTTCCAAATGTGAGCAATGTGATTTAATATTACTAATATCAGCTTCGGTTTGATTGATCTTAATAAAACTTGACAAACTTAAAATAGTTGTTCAGAAGATGGTTTTCCACAATATTTGATGTCGATTGCTTCAATGAAAAATGAGTTATTACAACTCAATTACCTTACGTCCTATTGTTTTAGCATATCTTTTTAACGTTTCTTCTTTTTATAAACTTTTTAAAGTCACCCTGGTATACTGTTAAAAATAGGCACTCAAAGTAAGTAAAATATACTCATTTTTAAGTACATTAGAGGTTTATCATGGCATTTTTAAAAGATATTTACTCAAAAATGAATACAAGGAGTAAAAATAAATAATAAAAAGCATATTCTAGCCTGCAAAGGCTATCTTCATAAATAATTTTCAATAAATATTGACAATTATAATTAAGACTTATCGGGAATCGAACCCCGATTCTCAGGCACCGCAGTCCACAACCTTATCTGTTAAACTACAAGGGCGACTTTACAAAGTTATAAACATAACAATGTTAAAGAGGTGTACCAAAAGAATGGGAAGTTTAGATAATTGAATCGTAATAATCATGTTTGAATTTAAACGATCTACATCAAATTATGTGGAAAACCATCTTCTGAACAACTATTTTAAGTTTGTCAGGTTGCTTTGTTAAGATAGCTTAAACAAGTGCGGTGCCTGAGGATCTGGGTTCGATACCCGGTAAGTCTTTGATGTGACTGTTGATATTTATTAAATGTGGTTTATGGAGGCAGCCTACGTAAGCAAGAAACTGCTCTTTTCATTTATTTTTACTCATTTTTGAGTACATGTCTTTTTTTAAATTGAAAATTTTGTATTCGGGGCCATGATAATTATCGAATTTAATTAAAAAGGAGTACGTTTTACTTAATTTCAAGTACCTATTTTTAACAATGCAACGGCTTTGTCATCGGCATATGTCGTGAGACAGTTGTGGTCAAATATACTCTCGAGCATGAATGGACTGTTGTAGCGAATATGACGTCATAATCGTGAAACCAACATCTCAGACCGAACGGCCTCAGACACGTGATTTCTTTTCAAAATTATGAATTAAAAAATACTCGCGATTGGCTGATGAATTGGGAAATGTGTAACAGTGGAAATTTATGAATGGAATGACGTAATTTATCACGTGTCTGATGCCATAGATGTTGGCCTCACTTTGATGTTAGCGAGATTATAACATTATGTATTCTCTACTATAAAGGATCCATGCTTGAAGTATATTACTGGTAGACTTATGAACTTGATTCTAGAGGGAATAAAAGTGTATATTTATCCTCTCATAATACACTTCATTCAGAACTAAGATCGCAAAAACATCCATATGATACAGTACTGACCAGTGGCGGCCTGTGGTCGGAAATAACTTAAACAAAAGCTGAAAAGCACTCTCCCCCCTCCCCCCGTATTTTTTCGTACTTTCCGCAACCATACGTGAACGGAAATTCTTTAATATTTATTACTCAAAACAAAGTTTCCTTTAATTTTTTTTTTTTTTTTTTTACAAAATAATAACATGCAAAAAAAAAAAAAAAAAAAAATGAAAATTAAAGCAATCCTCCTTTCTTTTAAACTTGCGAATCGGTCAATTTTAATATTAACATATATAACGAAACAACAGCAGAACCATAATGGTCCTGAAACAACAGCAGAACCATAATGGTCCTGAAACAACAGCACACAATAAATTTTATCACGAAAACTATTTCTGTATGGAGAGATTCTTGGAAATTCTCGGTTCTTCCACCCATTCCCGCGATTCACGCACGAGCCAATCAGTTTATCGAATTCCCAACTGCATCTAAAGTCAGAAAATTCATTGCGGGCTGTAACTTGACACAAGTGCAGTGCATTATCATGGGGGGGGGGCAGATCCCCATACAACGTAAAGGTTGCCATGGCAACGATGCAGCCGATTTTGAACTTCGCTTTTTCTGCAGTTTTAAATGAATGAAGTTTTTCCCCCTCCTGAATTGTGCATTACGGCAGCAGGCTTGCTATTTATCGGAGATTTTGTTTACTTATCGTAGAAATTTTATTTTCAATTCTAATCTTCATTTAAGAAAATTAGTAAAATTTCTGATTCTAGTTTTAAAATACACTAATAAATTTAGGTGCAGCCCGGCTGTACTTGCTATTATACCCCACGAGCCACCATTGGTACTTACACACGCTATTTTTTCAATACTTCTTTGTTCTTAATGAAGGCCGCCCTCCGTTTCTTTATAATAGCACCAGCTGCCATCTACCGGCGAATTAAATCGTTAAAAATAAAAACAACTATGGAATAAAATACTTCAACATGTTCTCTTTCCATGCAATCCAAGCATAAATATATATTTTTTTTTTTGGACTTCGAAAAATATAATAAAAAAAACAGGCTCCAGAAACCATAGTGAGGAGTCACGACTCACGACTCGGAATACGTGAATTTGCAGATACCCTAGGGTAAGTGCAGAAAACTCTTAATTTGTAGATGACACTCAATAAATCAGTGTATCTGCTGATTCGCTAGTGAATATGCATATACACGGCTTTAGCACTTACATATCAAAATATTAGGGGGTGGGGGCAGCATATACACTGATTATTCAGTGTCATCTACAAATTAAGAGTTTTCTGCACTTACACTAGGTAATCTGCAAATTCACGTACAAGTAATCTTTTTGTGAAAATACAATTGTCGCTGATTCATGAAGTAGTTAATTGCTGCGTCGATAAATCTCCTCACATGACATGCATTTAATGGTATCCCTCTGTCACCAACATTTCATATGTATTAACTACTTATAACTGCACTTAACTACCTTGTTTTTTGTTTTTTTAAAGTAACTTACACTTCTTGGCTTTTTACCTCCTCATATAATAGGTTATAAAAAATAATTTATTTTAGCTGTTCATTCCAAAATGAATTTAATGCAATTGAGTTACTGTTTTAACAAATAATCCATGATGGACTTATTTAATATATTTTTTGTTTTTGCAGACACCGAAAATATTGCCTACTAGAAAGGGAGTGAAAACGTGGAGTAAGCTTAATGAACTTACACTCAGCGCTTCGCAAGCATTGTACTCGACAGGTAATGATAGCACATGAAGCGACCTCGTGCCAAGCACGTCCAGCCTGCTTGGCATTAGGTCGTGATGAATGGCAAGGTCCATCGATGAATGACAAGGTCCATCGATGAATGACAAGGTCCATCGATGAATGGCAAGGTCCATCGATGAATGGCAAGGTCCATCGATTAATGCCAAGCACGTCCAGCCTGCTTGGCATAAGGTCGCGATGAATGGCAAGGGCCATCGATGAATGGCAAGGTCCATCGATGAATGGCAAGCACGTCCAGTCTGCTTGGCCTAAGGTCGCGATGAATGGCAAGGTCCATCGATGAATGGCAAGCACGTCCAGTCTGCTTGGCCTAAGGTCGCGATGAATGTCAAGGTCCATCGATTAATGTCAAGGTCCATCGTTTAATGCCAAGCAAGTCCAGCTTGCTTAGCATAAGGTTGCGATGAATGGCAAACACGTCCAGCCTGCTTGGCATAAGATCGCGATAAATGGCAAGCACGCCCAACCTGCTTGGCATAAGGTAGCGATAAATGGCAAGGTCCATCGATGAATGACAAGCACGTCCAGCTTGCTTGGTATAAGGTCCATCTATGAATGGCAAGGTCCATCGATGAATGCCAAGCACGTCCAGCCTGCTTGGCATAAGGTCGCGATGAAGGGCAAGGTCCATTGATGAATGGCAAGGTCCATCAATGAATGGCAAGGTCCATCGATGAATGGCAAGGTCCATCGATGAATGGCAAGGTCCATCGATGAATGGCAAGCACGTCCAGCCTGCTTGGCATAATGTCGCGATGAATGGCAAGGTCCATTGATGAATGGCAAGGTCCATCGATGAATGGCAAGGTCCACAGATGAATTGCAAGATCCATCGATTAATGCCAAGCACGTCCAGCTCAATCCTTTAACATTGTTTACATGAAAGGCAATATTCTATTTTTTAACGATAATATGTTCTCCTTTTTATTAATCACTTTTAATCCTAACTATTAACGATGTTAATAGTGAAATGAACTCTTCATTTGTATAAATTTAAGTGAATGTGCGACTTGGTTTGATAGTTGGAATATAGTCATTGCGTGTGTCTAGTTCATTGGCTTATATTTGGCCATTGTTTAGATTATAAACAACCATCGCTATTGATAATAAAATGTGTTTTTTTTTTCTTTAATGGAAGTTTATTGATTGATTTGATTGTTTGTTTGTTTGTTTGTTTGTTTGTTTGTTTGTTCGTTCATTTATTCATTCATTTATACATTTTTTTTATTTATTTATTTCATTTTATTTTATTTTTTTATATATGTTTTATACAATTATAAAGTTATGGATTCTCTTTTCAAATATTAAGGTTGATATTTCAAATGCATATGTATCACTAACATCAGAAATATGTAATAATACAGCACACAGTGTAAAAAAAAGGAGCATGAGCACACGAACGTACTCGTTTTTGAGTACTATTGCATCGTAAATCAGAGATGACGTACTGGAATTTAAGTAATTTTACTTTCTCAAAAATGAGCAGTTTGATTTAATATTGCTAATCTCAGCTTCTGTTCAAGCCATCTTAACAAAGCGACCTAAAAAACTTAAAATAGTTGTTCAGAAGATGATTTTCCACATTATTTGATGTTGATTGCTTAAATGGCAACTGAGTTATTACACTTCAATTATCTTACTTCCCATTCTTTTGGCAGACCTTTAAAACATTACTTCTGTTTATAACTTATTCATGTCGCTCTGGTAGCTTAATGGATGAAGCTCTGGAATGCGGTGCCTGCAGATGTGGGTTCGATCGCCGATAAATCTTGGTTGTGTGTGTCGATACTTATTGAAAGCGATTGTTGAAGGCAGCCTATGTAGGCTAGCATCTGCTCTTTTATTCATTGTGTTTAGTTTTGAGTGCATTTGTTGTTTTCAATATTTTTCTTTCAGATCAAATGGATTTTGTAGGGCCATTCCATAACTATTTCCATTCGAATTCTGGTTATGAAGTGTGCTTCAGGTTGGGAAACGGATTTGGGCCTTCAGGTCTTCAGAAAACGCCAAAGAGCAAGTATTAATTTAATAATTACATAAAAATATATGCCATTTTGATTTCAAAATTTCATCAATTAAATTTTAAGATAGTACACTCAAACCTGTTTTTGTGTGGTTGTTAGGAACCGCATAAAAAAACGCATAAAAAATTCACACAAAACTTTACGAGTAGCTGTAAAAAATAGTTTTCGCAACACAATTAATTTTTTTTATGCGGTGGATAGGGACGGCATAAAAAAATTCGCACAAAACTTCACGCGTAGCTGTAAAAAATAGTTTTTGCAACACAATTAAAAAATATTTTTTATACGGTGGGTAGGGACCGCATAAAATACCCCATAAAAATTCACACAAAACTTCACGAGTAGCTGTAAAAAATAGTTTTTGCAACACAATTAATTTTTTTATGCGGTGGATAGGGCCGCATAAAAAAAGTATCACATCAAAAATAACTCAAAACCTTACGAAATAACTAGGAATTGCTTTTTTAAACGAAATCAAGACACGAGGCTTGACGGCTTCTTGGAATCTCGCCAAACCTTTTGGAATCTGATTTAGAAAATACACATGCGAACATTTTTAAATATTTTATTTACATATGTACTTATTTTACACATACAAAACTTTTCAAAACGCATAACCATTATCCTTCGTAGTCTGATAATACGCGAACTTGGTTCAAAATCGCTTTCGTCACTTGAAGATACTACCTCGCACTCGTTTAGAGTTGACTTTTTTTTTCAGTTACCGTGTAGTCACTGATCAGTTTTTGCGACGACTGTTGTTTTACTAGACGCTTGTATACGTCTCGGTAGCCATATAATCAATTATGTTCCGATTTGATTGAAATTTTCATATACCGCACAAAAAAAACCGCACAAAAGAATATCGCACAAAAAAATATCGCACAAAAAATATCGCACAAAAGAATATCGCACAAAAAATATCGCACAAAAAAATATCGCACAAAAAATATCGCACAAAAAAAAGACCGCACAAAAACAGGTTTGAGTGTATACCAAATAAGTAATTTTATTTACTCGTGTTTCAGTCAATTCCAAGATGCTCCCGTGGAAAAAATTTTGGGTCAAATTCATGGAAAGCAAAAATATTTTCTTCTTGCCTGAAGCTGACCAATACGGAACCTTGTACATTCATTCTCCTCTGCTTTCGTACAGGTCATCAATGAAATCGATTATTTTGAGGCCAAATAAGGAGTATGCAATTAATGTAAATTTGGTAAGTCTCATCGATGTAATCTTTGAGCATGGATCAAAGAGTTGTTATATTAAATAGAGAGCGCCTTCAATGCCAGACTCTCATAAGGCCGCGGTGTCAACATTGAAAAAAAACTAATATCACGTGATTTTAGCGCTGCCACAGTTGGCGTTCAGACTTCTGCAGGAGTTCCAAATTTGGTGCACTTTCTTCTTTTTGGTGATAAGGCGTTCTGTCCGTATTCAACTTCTTAACATATATGTAGGTATTTACTTATTTTCAAACAATTTGCGCTAAATATTTCCTTTTCATTAACGAAACGAAAATATAATTTTCTTTGTGTTCAATACTCGAAAAAACGAAACTCTTTACATTTCTACGGTTTATTTGTTCATATTTTCTTATTGAACTATACAAAATAACAATTGAAAGAACTTCGCTTATGGTTAATTTTTTACATAAAAACGTAACGCAATTATTTCAAAAGTACAAAGTAAGAAAAATATCTTTAATATATCTGTTAAACTCCCTTAAATTGTGCCACTCGTTCAAAAAAACGAAATTTAAATACAAAATTAAACACAAAACCATATTACAATACTTCGATCTCGCTTAGTTCTGAAAGTCGCCAAGGCCTGCCAAGTAATATTGCCGCATGAAGGAATTGGCATTTCCACAAATCACGTGGTTTCAATGATGCACTCACGGAAATCAGCATTTTTATTCCTCTATTTGTATCATTACTCTTTGGCATGGATCCTTCATAGTAGAGAAATCATAAGATTATTATCTCGCTAACATCAAAGTGAGGCCAACATGTATGGCCTCAGACACGTGGTTTACTACGTCATCCATTCATAATTTTTTTCTAGTTCATTCAAAAAAATATCCTGTACTTCATGAAGTAACGCATTTACTATTATTTCCAAATCGCAAGTCAATCACAAACGCTTTTTTATTCATAAATTTTGAAAGGAAGTCACGTGTCTGGTGCCATCAGGTTTGAGATGCTTGCATCACAATGATGACGTCATATTCGCTCTACTACAGTCCATTCATGCTCGAAGGATGTAATACATTTTGACGTGGAACGAAATTAATTTCGACTTTTATTTGAAATCGTCCTCGTTTTTGACGAAATAAATTTCGTCAAAAAAATGACTCAATAAATTTCTTTCATTTCTTAAAATATTTTATCAGATCATGTCGCAAACAACTGTTTCGTCGAAAACAATTAAACGTTCTTCAAAAATGAACGATATTTTTCTTCTACTCAGAGATGGAACACATATTTTAATTGTCTAGGTAGGACAAGGAGTAAAAAATGTTTAATGTTAATAACTCTTTTAATTTACTAACTAACGAAACAACTATGAATTTAACATTGGTTTTTGGTATTTACTTTAATAGTCATTGTTGTTTATGTCATTATTTATAAAAAAATATTTTTTATATATTTTGTTTAATGGTATTGGACTATCAAAAACTTATTTTTTTAGTTTCAAAGGTAAAACTCTGAAATTTTTACCATGTATTTATTTACCATGTATCATGTCACAAGAGGAAAAAACTAATAGAAACTTTTTAATTTAATTAAAAAAAAACATAATAATTTTTTTAATGTTCCATACGCAATTATTTTTAAGAATATTTTTATTGTAGCATTTTTGACACCGTATTACATACTAACTAATTTTTTGCATACATAAAAAAATTAAATAATTATTTCTTTTTTTAAAAAAAAAGTTGGCTTGTTTAGATTTCCATTAAAAAATTTGGAAAATTTTAGATATTTCCAAACAATATTCATTATGTAAAAATTATTATTCAACCTTCATAAAAAGGAAAATGTAAAAAATCCTTTTCTATAAATATATAGAACAGTTTTTAAAAAGTTTCAAAATTTTAACCAAAAATTCTAATGCACATGGGATTTTTCGATTTTTTTTTAAGAAAAACTTTTTAATTTAATTAAAAAAAACATATAAACTAAAAAAAATTAATGTTCCATGCGCAATTTGTTTTTGAGTACAATTTTTATTGTAGCATTTTTGACATCGTATTACCTACCGAACTCAATTTTTTCATGCGTAAAACAATAAAATAAATTATTAAAAAAATGAACTTATTTATATTTTTATTAAAAACATGTAGAAAAATACAAATATTTTCCGAACGATATTCATAATATAAAAATTATTATTAAACTTTCATATTAGAAACATGCATAAGTTTTTTTTTATATGAAGAACATTTAAAAGTTTCAAGATTCTAACCAAAAAACTCATGCGCTTGGAACGCACCGAACTACCTGCTTTCAAATTTAGCTAGATAAGAAAATGCATGTTTGTGAAAGCTGTAGTAATTAAAAAAAAATGCAAAAATTACGGGTTATGTACACATTAGATGGGACATTGACATAGTTGTGCTTATAAGTATAAACACTGATATATAGCAAAAAATAAATTTAATATAACTGATGGGTTTTCGCTGTTTTGAATGTCCACTCTACTCTTAAGAACTGTAACTATTTAATTCTCTGTTTACGAATACGAACATTTAAAAGTTAGTCAAAATTATAAGTTTAATACGACTTGAATGAAATTTTAAAGATATGATTGAATGTTTTTGTTTGAGACTCGCAGATACATACATATGTGGCAAAAAATGTACTTAAAAATGAGTACCTAAACATACTAGTTTCTCTTTGAGTACAATTGCATCGTAAAAGAGCGATGTCATACTCAAATTTAATTAACCGTATTTTCTCAAAAATGAGCAGTGTGATTTAATATTGCAAATATCAGCTTCTGTTCCAGCCATATTAACAAAGCGACCTGACACACTTAAAATAGTTTTTCAGAAGTTGGTTTTCCACATCATTTAATGTCGATTGCTTATATAGAAACAGAGTTATTACAACTCAATTATCTTATTTCCCATTCTTTTAGCACACCTTTTTAACATTTCTTATGTTTATAACTTCTTCATGTCGCCCTGGTAGTACAACGGATAAAACACTGGACTGCGGGGCATGAGGATATGGGTTTGAGTCCCGGTAAGTCTTGGTTGTAATTGTCGATATTTATTGAAAGGCATCTTATGTAGGCCCCCTAATGCTCATTTTTATTCATTTTTATTCATTTTTGAGTACATGTCCTTTGCAAAAATGAAACTAATGCATTTGGAGCAAAGATACGCATTGAATGTAATAAAAAATTACTAATTTATTTTATTTTGGAGTACCTATTTTTACAACTGTACGAATTATCGAAATTTGAATATTTAATTTGCAAATTTGTTATGATATAAAAATATTTCGGGAATAATGTTTTTGTTTGAGACTCGCAGATAAATACATATGTGGCAAAAAAGATACTTAAAAATGAGTACCTAAACATACTCGTTTCTCTTTGAGTACAATTGCATCGTAAATGAGCGATGACGTACTCAAGTTTAAGTTCCCGTACTTATTCAAAATTGAGCAGTGTGATTTAATATTGCTAATTTCATCTTCAGTTTAAGCCGAGCACAAGGCGAGCTGAAAAACTTAAAATAGTTGTTCAAACGATGGTTTTCCACATCATTTGATGTCGATTGCTTAAATAGAAACAGAGTTATTACAACTCAATTATGTTATTTCCCATTCTTTTAGCACACCTTTTTAACATGTCTTTTGTTTATTATTTATTTATGTCGCCCTGGTAGTACAACGGATAAGACACTGTACTGCGGGGCCTGAGGATATGGGTTCGAGTCCCGGTGAGTCTTGGTTGTAATTATCGATATTTATTGAAAGTGATTTATGAAGGCATCCTATGCAGACAAGCTACTGCTCTTTTTATTCATTTTCCTGTATACTACAGTAGTAGTAGTAGTAGGAAAGAGGGTTTTATGGGTAAGTTTTTTTCAGATTCGTGCACCATAATCAACTGCACGAAGGGTTGCCTATAAGCAAGATTATCAACTTCTCAAAGGGGGTACCAGCGTTGATCCTGAGTAGTCGGAGACCGAAGGCCGGATACCACAATTGTCCGGAGCCATGATCAACATGCGAGTCTGTTACATTAGCGCTTGGTATGTGCGTGCGCTTAAGAGTGTCTGTCAGTAATTATAAACATCAGGAATGTCTAATAACCGCTTCTGTTGCATAAAACTTGATACTATATTCTAAAATTCATCGGCGCAAATTGAATAACTGTTTTCGCCAAAAAAAAACCGCTCCGCCAAGAAAAAAACGCGCCAAATGTCCTTTTACTTATTTTTGGGTACATGTCTTTTTCAAAAATGAAACTTATGTATTCGGAGCCATGATAACCATCGAAAGTAATCAAAAATGTGTACATTTTACTTATTTTTGAGTACCTATTTTTACCAGTGTACTAATTGTTGACATTTCAGTATTGAATTTGCAAATTTGAATATAAAAATATAAATTTGAATATAAAAATATTTTTAGGAGCAAATGCAGCTGTTACCTTATCCATATGAATCAGATTGTATCGACTACGAGGAATTGTGGAATAAGAACAACAAAACCGGTCCTGTGTCTCGTGAAGTATGAATTTTAACTATTAAATATATTTTGTGAGAGGTCTCTTACTTCTTAAATTTTTAGTGTCCTTCTATTTTTGTAGTTTTAAATATATATTAGTACTCAGAGTTCGAAATGTAGCGGTTGTCATTCGTATTTTGCATATAAAAATTTCAATTTGACGTTCGTAATTTTACATTCAGTTGGCAAAGTCATCATCCTTGGCGTCTAAAATGATGACTAGGTGTTAAATTACAGTCGTCAAATTGAAATGTTTAGGTGCTAACCGATAGGTCAAATGGTAGCGACTGTTAATTTCGAACCCTGCTAGTACTACAAATTTATCAGAAATAAAAATAAATTTAAATAAATTCAAAATGAATTCAAAATAAATATAAATAATTTTAAAGTAAATATAAATAAATTTAAAATGAATATAAATAAGTTTAAAATAAATATAAATAAATTTAAAATAAATATAAATAAATTTAAAATAATATAAATAAATTTAAAATAAATATAATTAAATTTAAAATAAATATAAATAAATTTAAAATAATATAAATAAATTTAAAATAAATATAATTAAATTTAAAATAAATATAAATAAATTTAAAATAAATATAAATAAATTTAAAATGAATATAAATAAGTTTAAAATAAATATTAATAAATTTAAAATAAATAAATTTAAAATAATATAAATAAATTTAAAATAAATATAATTAAATTTAAAATAAATATAAATAAATTTAAAATAAATATAAATAAATTTAAAATAAATATATATAAATTTAAAATAAATTTAAATAAGTAACTAAATAGCTTTGGGTTGGTCAAGGGTCCCCTGAATTGAATATAGATTATTTTCAAATTTGAGAGATTTTTGAGTTTGAAATGTTTAATTTTTTTTAATTAACTGTTGTTGAATAACTTTAGTTTTTACGTATGTCTTGTACATGTTCATATTGTTAGCATCAACTTTTATAAAAGTTTTGTCCTTTAGGGTACCTATACGTAATAAGGTACCTATGTGTAACTATGGAACAAAAAAAAATGCCAGGTCTATTACCAAACAATTTTTTAAAATTTTAATATGAAATTACAATTATTTGATTTAGTAAATTATTTAGAATGAGCTAGTAAATAGGGTATATAATTAAAATGATATAGTAAATTCTAGGTAATAGGTACGTAGGGTGCTAGATAAACCGCATAGGCACACATACGCTCGCATGGTATCTGTGGTATGTGTGTTACTATAGAAAAAACAATCAGATTATTTAGATTATCAGATTATTTAGAGTTATTTAGTAAATAGGGTATAGAATTTAAATGATTTAGTAAATAGGGTACCTATGTGTAACTATAGAACAAAAAAACTTTTAGGTCTATTACCGAACAATTTTTTTGAAATTTTATAATGAAATAACAATTATTTGATTTAGTAAATTTTCTTCCATAGAGGTAATTAGTCCAAATTATGATAAAATTATTAAATGCTTTTGCAATAGAAACATATTTAATATTTTTTATATTAAAAAATAACAGGTATGTTACATTAATTTTTTTTATTAGTTCACATTTACTCTTAAATGTATAAAAATCGTTTTATGTTGCTTGCATTCAAATAATGTCATAAACCGATTTCATATCTGATATTTTCACCCTGTTTTGTAGACTTTTTACGTCAAAAATGATAACAAAAATACATAGTTTTAGAAGTGTGTGACTTCCCCACTTTGCTCTTCATAATAACTTGTGGTTTTTGACGATCAATATGATTTCGGTTCCCTTGCGTCAGGGTTTAATGACTTTTTCTCACTGAACCCTAACTGCAACTTCTGGAAGGCTCAAAACTTGTTTCCTCTTGAGCATGTTGAAGCCAATGTGGAAGCAGCCATACTGTGCCCCAAATTTTTTATAAGAGATTTTTTGGTGTTTTTAATATCATAGCATAGTAGAAATATTAAATGTATTTAAATATTATATTTTCTTCTTATAGAATTAATTTTTATATTGCCAGAAAAATAGTCTTTGCTCTTGCTTTTTAACTACTTCGAGTTTGACTTACAAATGACTTTCTATTATAATAGCAGAGTGTATTTAAAATGGGTTTCAAAAGAAAATGGGAAAAACTCAGGTAGAAGAAAATGGGGAAAAAAAACTCAGTGTGATGACAGCGCTCCTCTTCATCGGACGTGCAACCACGGCACTCATTATTTTGTACTCTTCATCGGACGTGCAACCACGGCATTCATTAATATTTGTATATTATTTGTAAACTGCTGTGTGGCAACTCATAAACAAAAGACAACGTTTTTCTTTTTACAAGCTGTATTACGAAGTAGTAAATATGTGGAGTTAAAACAATTTCTTTGACGTAGTAGATTCATTTGGAGTTAATTATTAATATGTGTTAAGATACCCATAATATAACATGAAACAATATACGAAATATTGCGGTAGCAAAGAAAGTGAGACATATCGTGGCCGCCTCTACATTGGCTTCAAGTCAACAAAATGTCTTGCCCAATCCAGAAGTTACAGTTAGAGATCAGTGGTCTTTCTACTAATACAAAAGTTCTTTGCTCAATCCTCATTCAGCGAGTCTTTGAATAAGTATGCAAAACTTTGAATAAGTATGAAATATGTATAATATAATAATTATTTTTATATACGTAGATGTGCGAATTTGAGTGTAACTCTGCAGATGGAGTATACTTTGAGAAGATCGGGGACCATTATGCATACGTACAACCGGATCTATGTGATGTGCTGGCAAAAAGTACGTACCACGACATCGTTTTAATACGAGGGTGGTTTGATAAGTCCGTGACTTTTAAAGGAAAAAATAAAAAAAAAATCTGCATAATCTCCTTTTTGCTCGATACATTTAGTCCAACGTGTTTCTAATTTTTATTATACCTTCTAAATAATGATTCCTCAAGGCCCTCAAAATAAGCGTTTGTTTCAATGATGATCTCTTCATTCGACCCGAATCTACTACCACCCAGCGTGGCCTCCGTGGCCGAGTGGTTAAGGCGTTCAGCTACTAATCCGAGGATTGGTGGTTCGAATCCGCGCGATGGACTTGACAAAAGAAAAGTAAAAAAGTAGTGATCTTGTGATCGGAGGGTTGACAGCTTCGCCACAAAAATACTAGAAAAGTCGTCCAGAACATCCGAAAAAATGAACGGCGTGTATACGGGACTGGTGCACGATACATCTGATCGGGGTTCAAAGTCCCGACGTCTATTGAAGGCGTTGAGTGCCAGTTCAGGTGTTTCCTCGGCATCTGACCATGGTTCTAAAATAACGAGGTACAGGTATGAATGAATGTGTGTGTGAATGCGTATGTGTTCCCGGGTCTTTAATTCGAGATAGACCACTAACCACTAACCGTCGCCAATAGCCCACTGTGCAACTCTAGTGCGACGTTAATTAATCAAACCAAACCCACCACCCAGCCATTTCTTCAAGTTTGGAAACAGGTTGGTTTGGTTTGGTTGTTAATTAACGTCGCACTAGAGCTGCACAGTGGGCTATTGGCGACGGTTAGTGGTCTATCTCGAAGGAAAGACCCGGGAACACATTCACACACACATTCATTCATACCTGCACCTCGTTATTTTAGAACCATGGTCAGATGACGAGGAAACACCTGAACTGGCACCCAACGCCTTCAATAGACGTCGGGACTTTGGACCCCGATCAGATTGATCGTGCACCAGTCCCGTATACACGCCAGTATAATTTTGTTGGATATTCTGGACGACTTTCTAGTATTTTTGTAGCGAAGCTGGCAACCCTCCGATCACAAGATCACTATTTTTTTACTTTTCTATGTCAAGTCTATCGCACGGATTCGAACCACCAATCCTCTGATTAGTAGCTGAACGCTGGCAACTGGGGCTCGTTTGGAAACAGGAAATAGTCGGACGGGGCTAAATCTGGAGAATATGGTGGATGAGGTAGCAATTCGTAGCCCAACTCACACACGTATGCACCCGTGCAATTGTCCTGGTGAAACAATGCTCGCTTCTTTGCTAAATGCAGTCTCAGCCAACTCACGCACTTTCAATCTTCGATCGTCCAATATCATTCCATGGTTTTTGGTCAACCAAATCTGGCGTAACGACTTCTTTCGGGCCACCTGAACGTTCAGCGTCACGTGTACTGGTGCGGCCACAACGGAACTCAGTAAACCCCTTTTTAACCATTGAAATTGACGTTGCAGAGTCGCCATAGTATTTATCAAGCCTCTCCTTGGTTTCGGTAATAGTTTTTTTGCGCAAAAAGTAACGCTTAATGAGCACACGAAATTCACTTTTTTCGTATTTGTGGAAATTAACAAGGTTAGCTGCTTTCAATGGCTGTCAAACATAAACTAAACGACCTGGCTTGCTCAAAATGTTACATTAGTCTACCGATAGATAGCAGTTGACGGGAGCAGTGTTGCCATTAAAAATAGTGCGCGATAAATTTAAAAAGTCTCGGACTTACGTACTAGGTATCCGGGTCCGCAAGGACTAAAACCTATTGCTCTTGTAATCTGAGTATGAATATTGTAATCTGAGTATGAATATTGAAAAGAAAAATCTAAATTAGCAGTTACAACACACGTCTTATCACTCACAACAACAAAAACCCAATCACGCCAAGGAAAAAAAAATGTCCAAGGGAAAAAATAAGCCTAAACACGACATCTAAATTAAAAGACAGAAATTCTATAAAAGTTTTTTCTAAATATAAGTTTTTCTATAAAATAAGTTTTTTCATTAGAGTTAACAGCGGGCCTAAAAATGTAAATTTCAATTAATTATAATAAAAACGTTCCTTAAAATTTTTAAATCTTTGCAAGACTATAAAGTCCTAGAAACTACATAATTAATATTGTATATTCATTCAATTTGTACAATTAAATTTCTTCCAAAAGTTTCCAGCTTAATTTCTTCAAAAAATATTTTCATCTAACATTTCCGTGTCTTTATGTATAAAAGTTCTTCTGTACAATTTCTCAAATATCAATATCTGTTCCATTTTTAGAGTCTTCGTCTGATTATGAAGGGATTCGGGATAATATTCTTAAATGGATAAGAAATAGTCTAACAGGTGGAAAGCAAACAGTACAAATTAAGGGTAAATACTCTCGATGGGTGGAAGTCAAAAGCGGAGTTCCACAGGGTTCTATACTGGGACCACAGTTGTTTATTATTTTTATTGATGATATTAGCAAGAATCTTGCAAGTAGAGTTAGTATCTTTGCGGACGATTGAAAAAGAAAACACCAAATAATTGCAGGTCGACTGGAGTCTCAGAATTGTTCAATTGAAAATTTTCTAAAACAATTTTTCCAAATCGAGGGGCGGGCGGCAGGACATAGCTAACAAATTCCAGGAAAATATGTACTTGCGCATTTTAGTTATAAGTAGAACGAAAAGAAATAAAAAAAAATATTATTTGAAAGACAATTTTTTTCATTGAACTTATTACAAAGATACAAAAAATGTCGACCAACTACAGGCTCTAAGCCCAGCAAGGTTGGTCCTGTCAATCTATCAATCCTCCCGATTACCTAATGCCGATCGATTTGCTTTTGAAAACTACCCACTCCAGAAAAATTAACAACACATTGAGGCAAACTATTATGTTTTGTCAATAACCCTATTAAAAAAATTATGCTTTCTAATGTCCCGATTAAGCTGTGATTTGTATAATTTGAATCCGTGACCTCTAGTCACATTGGCAATATTAAATTCCGATCTCTCCACATCACCCAATTTGATAAATTTGAATAACTGAATAATGTCTGCTCTAATCTTTTTCTCCTCGAGTGTATACATATTTAGAGTTCTAAACCTCTCCCCATAATTCATTCCTGAAGTACCCTGAATCGTTTTCGTAGTTCTATGTTGAATCCGTCCTAACAAATCAATATTCTTTTTAAGATAAGGTGACCAGAACTGTACTGCATATTCAAGATGAGGCCTAACCAAACTCCTTCACAAGGTTACATTATGATAAAAAAAATTTCAATAGGTCCCAGCAATATATTCGCCTTAGTACTGACTGTCCCACATTGATGAAGCTATTTAAAGTCTCAGAACTTTGCAAACTACCCATCTCAGAACTTTGCAGATAATAAGAAGCTTTCCTACTTTTGAGTCCCATGTGCAAGATTTAATATTTTTTAATATTAAATGACATACCCCAACAATTCTGAAATTTAGTTAAATCGACCTGCAATTGCTGTACCTGTTTTATGCTATTTACGATGCCCATGTTTTTAAAACGTCCGCAAAGATAGTAACTCTATTTGCAAGATTCTTACTAATATTATAAATAAAAATTATAAACAACAGTGGCCCCAGTACATAACCCTGTGGAACTCCTTTTTTGACTTCCACCCATCAAGGATGTTTACCCTTAATTTGTACTATTTGCTTTCTACCTGTTAGCCAATTTCTTATCCATTTAAGAATATTACCCCGAGTCCCAATCCTTTCTAACTTATACAGCAGAGATTCATGCGGAACCCTGCCAAAAGCCTTCTGAAAATCCAAATAGACAATATCTACACTGTTTCCGCCATCCAAATCTTTAATAACTCCATAGAATTTTAAGAGATTAGTAACACAAGATCTACCTTTTCTAAACCCATACTGCATGCTTGAGAGCAAAACCCCTGTCTCTAGACAGTTCAATACATGAGATTTCATCAAAGTTTCAAAAATCTAGCAAAAGTCGGATGTCAAACTGACTGGTCATTAATTCTCTGGTTCACATTTTTTAAAACCCATTTTAAAAAGTGAAGTTAAAAATTCGATATCGTTTAGATTGAGATATTTTATAAATTTATTCAGAATAATTTTAAATTGATATTTTCCTGTGGTTGAATTATTTTTTCTAATAATTTCTGTTATTAGGATGTTTTCTACTACTTTTGTTTTATAAGTACACGAATTCCAATAAATAGATTTAATTTAAAATAATTTCTATTATTAAACAAAAAGCAATTAAACTTTAATGTTTTTTTTTTTATTAATATTTCTCATTCTGATGTATTTTTAGTGGTTTTATATTAAAATTTTTTTCAATTAACCATAAGCATTATATAGGCTAATATATTCAAGTTTAATTAATGAAACAAATTTGCAATTATGAAAGTTGGGTATTGGTTGTCATTGGGGTGCTATCAAAGCAGTGTTCCACCTGTTAAGAGAGTGGAATAGATACACTGATAGCTAACATTTCCTATCTTTGGATCTCTGAAGATCCAGCAAATTTACCAAATTGCAAAAGTTTTTTTTCTATGTAGGATAATATAGCTCACTATTTAATAAACTTATTTAAGAAGTGTTAAGAAAAAAATCTTAATTTTTTTTCTCTCATATATATCCAATAAAAAAATTTAAAAATATATTTGAAAAAAAAAAAACTTTTAGGAATTCAAAACTGTTGGCGTATTGACGTTTACTGCTTATTCCTTGGCGAAAATTTCTGGAATATAACTGCTTTACCAAATGTGCCCTTCTTAAATCTATTTATAGCAGGATAATCAGGGGTGAATTTCGGATAGGAATCGGTGTAGGATAATATAGCTCACTATTTAATAAACTTATTTATAAGTGTTAAGAAAAAAATCTTAATTTTTTTTCTCTCATATATATCCAATAAAAAAGATTAAAAATATATTTGAAGAAAAACAATAGTTTTAGGAATTCAAAAATGGTGCATATGACGTTTACTGATTATTCCTCGGCGAAAATTTCTTGAATATAACTGCTTTACCAAATGTGCCCTTCTAAAATCTATTTATAGCAGCATAATCAGGGGTGAATTTCGTTTAGGAATCGGTGTAGGATAATATAGCTCACTATTTAATAAACTTATTTAATAAGTGTTAAGAAAAAAATCTTAATTTTTTTTCTCTCATATATATCCAATAAAAAATATTAAAAATATATTTGAAAAAAAAAAACTGTTATGAATTCAAAAATGTTGGCGTATTGACGTTTACTGCTTATTCCTTGGCGAAAATTTCTGGAATATAACTGCTTTACCAAATGCGCCCTTCTTAAATCTATTTATAGCAGCATAATCAGGAGTGAATTTCGGATAGGAATCGGTGAAGGATAATACAGCTCACTATTTAATAAACTTATTTAATAAGTGTTAAGAAAAAAATCTTAATTTTTTTTTCTCTCATATATATCCAATAAAAAAGATTAAAAATATATTTGAAAAAAAAAAAACTTTTAGGAATTCAAAAATGTTGGCGTATTGACGTTTACTGCTTATTCCTTGGCCAAAATTTTGGAATATAACTGCTTTACCAAATGTGCCCTTCTTAAATCTATTTATAGCAGCATAATCAGGAGTGAATTTCGGATAGGAATCGGTGTAGGATAATACAGCTCACTATTTAATAAACTTATTTAATAAGTGTTAAGAAAAAAATCTTAATTTTTTTTCTCTCATATATATCCAATAAAAAAGATTAAAAATATATTTGAAGAAAAACAATAGTTTTAGGAATTCAAAAATGGTGCATATGACGTTTACTGATTATTCCTCGGCGAAAATTTCTTGAATATAACTGCTTTACTAAATGTGCCCTTCTTAAATCTATTTATAGCAGGATAATCAGGGGTGAATTTCGGATAGGAATCGGTGTAGGATAATACAGCTCACTATTTAATAAACTTATTTAATAAGTGTTAAGAAAAAAATCTTAATTTTTTTTCTCTCATATATATCCAATAAAAAAGATTAAAAATATATTTGAAGTAAAACAATAGTTTTAGGAATTCAAAAATGGTGCATATGACGTTTACTGATTATTCCTCGGCGAAAATTTCTTGAATATAACTGCTTTACCAAATGTGCCCTTCTTAAATCTATTTATAGCAGCATAATCAGGGGTGAATTTCGGATAGGAATCGGTGTAGGATAATACAGCTCACTATTTAATAAACTTATTTAATAAGTGTTAAGAAAAAAATCTTAATTTTTTTTCTCTCATATATATCCAATAAAAAAGATTAAAAATATATTTGAAGAAAAACAATAGTTTTAGGAATTCAAAAATGGTGCATATGACGTTTACTGATTATTCCTCGGCGAAAATTTCTTGAATATAACTGCTTTACCAAATGTGCCCTTCTTAAATCTATTTATAGCAGCATAATCAGGGGTGAATTTCGGATAGGAATCGGTGTAGGATAATACAGCTCACTATTTATTAAACTTATTTAATAAGTGTTAAGAAAAAAATCTTAATTTTTTTTCTCTCATATATATCCAGTAAAAAATATTAAAAATATATTTGAAAAAAAAAAAAATTATGAATTCAAAAATGTTGGCGTATTGACGTTTACTGCTTATTCCTTGGCGAAAATTTCTGGAATATAACTGCTTTACCAAATGTGCCCTTCTTAAATATATTAATAGCAGGATAATTAGGGGTGAATTTCGGATAGGAATCGTTGTAGGATAATATAGTTCACTATTTAATAAACTTATTTAATAAGTGTTAAGAATCTTAATTTTGTTTCTCTCATATATATCCAATAAAAAAGATTAAAAATATATTTGAAGAAAAACAATAGTTTTAGGAATTCAAAAATGGTGCATATGACGTTTACTGATTATTCCTCGGCGAAAATTTCTTGAATATAACTGCTTTACCAAATGTGCCCTTCTTAAATCTATTTATAGCAGCATAATCAGGGGTGAATTTCGTTTAGGAATCGGTGTAGGATAATATAGCTCACTATTTAATAAACTTATTTAATAAGTGTTAAGAAAAAAATCTTAATTTTTTTTCTCTCATATATATCCAATAAAAAAGATTAAAAATATATTTGAAGAAAAACAATAGTTTTAGGAATTCAAAAATGGTGCATATGACGTTTACTGATTATTCCTCGGCGAAAATTTCTTGAATATAACTGCTTTACCAAATGTGCCCTTCTTAAATCTATTTATAGCAGCATAATCAGGGGTGAATTTCGGATAGGAATCGGTGTAGGATAATACAGCTCACTATTTAATAAACTTATTTAATAAGTGTTAAGAAAAAAATCTTAATTTTTTTTTCTCTCATATATATCCAATAAAAAAGATTAAAAATATATTTGAAGAAAAACAATAGTTTTAGGAATTCAAAAATGGTGCATATGACGTTTACTGATTATTCCTCGGCGAAAATTTCTTGAATATAACTGCTTTACCAAATGTGCCCTTCTTAAATCTATTTATAGCAGGATAATTTGGGGTGTATTTCGGATAGGAATTGGTGTACGATAATATAGCTCACTATTTATTAAACTTATTTAATAAGTGTTAAGAAAAAAATCTTAATTTTTTTTTCTCTCATATATCCAGTAAAAAATATTAAAAATATATTTGAAAAAAAAAAACTTTTATGAATTCAAAAATGTTGGCGTATTGACGTTTACTGCTTATTCCTTGGCGAAAATTTCTGGAATATAACTGCTTTACCAAATGTGCCCTTTTTAAATCTATTTATAGCAGCATAATCAGGGGTGAATTTCGCATAGGAATCGGTGTAGGATAATATAGCTCACTATTTAATAAACTTATTTAATAAGTGTTAAGAAAAAAATCTTAATTTTTTTTCTCTCATATATACCCAATAAAAAAGATTTTAAAAAAATATGTGAAAAAAAAATACTTTTAGGTATTTAAAACTGGTGTCTTATTGACGTTTACTGCTTATTCCTTGGCGAAAATTTCTGGAATATAACTGCTTTACCAAATGGGCCTTCTTAAATCTATTAATTACAGGAAAATTTGGGGTGAATGAGGGATTGCGATTTTATTTGCAGATATTCACTGATTTAAATTTTCCAGATCCAACTGCCAACGAAGTTGAATTTAATAAATGCCAGTGCAAAAAGAAATGCAAGAACGAATGCTTGTAAGTACTAAATACTGTTTGTTCACACAAACGAATAAAAGAAGGTGCTGTTTCTTGAGTTGGAGAAGATGCTTTTATGAAATACTTATAAAACTTAACTTCTATTTTTGTTTATTCTTTATATAGTTACGTGTATATGTATATTTATATTTTGCAGAAGATTGAACTATGACTTTTCTGCTTATGAAAGCAATGAATTAGATACGGTAAGTGGAGAAATTCTGAATGATTGCTTTGGATTGTTAGAAGCAATTTCAAATAATACTTTAACCAATTTTATGTGTATTAATTACTTAGATTAAAACTTTAAATTCGGAAGACAAGAACAATTCAACTATATTTTATCCATAAAATCCAAACACTTCACTATTTTTTTTTTTTAATAAAATTCATGAATATTTTTTTTTCCACTTAAACTATAGGATGCTACCTACAAAAGTTTTTGGTTCATTTATTTCAAATGTTTGCTGCGATTTTAAAATAGTAATTTACAAAAAGAATATATTCTTTGTTAAACTTTAAAACACCGTAAGCAATTTCTAATTACATTTTTTTATTTATTCAATCAAAGATAAAAATAAAATATACCATTGATGATACGTGAAACAATATGTAAAAAATTACTAAAAATAGATTATGTAAGATTACATTGGGCTAGAATTCATATATATAATCGTATAAGCCCTTAGTCACTTTACTATACATATATATCATTTTATGACTCTACTTGTTGGTGTTCAACAGTTAAAGGGGTTGGAAATTACTTTACTGGACATCTTGTATATGTAATGAATTTTAATTGTTTCCATTATTTATTTATTTTAGAATGATGGCAATCCGAATAGTAGGTAGGATAACTTTTTTTCTTCAAATTTTACATTTATCAATTTAATTTTTAATAATATCGAAATGTAGTGTTAACTGAGACTTGACGATTATCTCCTCCTATGTTTATAATGGTTTGTATGTAAATAGGATCTTGGACTTAAACTCGTTATTATCGCTTATTATTATTTATTAAATTTGAAGTAAATTTATTAATTTCGAAGTAATTTTATTAAACTTGAAGTAAATTTAGTAAATTTATTAAATTTGAAGTAAATTTATTAAATTTGAAGTAAATTTATTAAATTTGAAGTAAATTTATTAAATTTGAAGTAAATTTATTAAATTTGAAGTAAATTTATTAAATTTGAAGTAAATTTATTAAATTTGAAGAACATTTATTAAATTTGAAGTAAATTTATTAAATTTGAAGAACATTTATTAAATTTGAAGTAAATTTATTAAATTTGAAGTAAATTTATTAAATTTGAAGTAAATTTATTAAATTTGAAGTAAATTTATTAAATTTGAAGAACATTTATTAAATTTGAAGTAAATTTATTAAATTTGAAGTAAATTTATTAAATTTGAAGTAAATTTATTAAATTTGAAGAACATTTATTAAATTTGTAGTAAATTTATTAAATTTGAAGTAAATTTATTAAACTTGAAGTAAATTTATTAAATTTGAAGTAAATTTATTAAATTTGAAGTAAATTTATTAAATTTGAAGTAAATTTATTAAATTTGAAGTAAATTTATCAAATTTGAAGTAAATTTATTAAATTTGAGGTAAATTTATTAAATTTGAAGTAAATTTATTAAATTTGAAGTAAATTTATTAATTTGAAGTAAATTTATTAAATTTGTAGTAAATTTATTAAATTTGTAGTAAATTTATTAAATTTGTAGTAAATTTATTAAATTTGAAGTAAATTTATTAAATTTGAAGTAAATTTATTAAATGTGAAATAATTATTAAATTTGAAGTACATTTATTAAATGTGAAATAATTATTAAATTTATTAAATTTGTAGTAAACTTATTAAATTTGTAGTAAATTTATTAAATTTGAAATAAATTTATTAAATTTTAAGTAATTTTTCACATATTTGAGAACAGTTTAACAAACTTGATTTAATCAAATTTTAGAAATTCAGAGAGAAGAATATCAATGTTTTAAGCTTATTTGTACGAAATAGATATGTCACACAAATAATAACAGCATAATAAATTTACGCGATAATTTTTAAACAAGGTGCCTAGCCTTACACTAAAAAAATAATTTCAATTAAATTTGTTATTTGAAAGTTTTTATTATTTATTATTATTTAGACACACAATATTGTCAAGGGGCCGCAAGGCCCGTCCTGACAACGCAATAAAACTACATATATAATAATAAAACTACATATATAATAATAAAACTACATATACAATAAAATACATACATTTTAAAAACTCTACATATATAATAAAATACATATATCATAAATACAGATACACATAAAATAAAAACAAAGACAAGATGAGAAGAAAGTCCAACAGAACTTCCATTTCATATTTCAACAAATATATTACATCAACATATTTCAAGGTTCGGGCAGCATAAAATTATATTACAGATTTTAATATGGCTTCTTCATCAATATTAAAAATATATTTCTTAATCTCTCTTTTATTTATTTTTATTTTCTATAGATACTATTTGTTTAGGTAATCAATTGAAAATTTTTGGATAAAAAACATACAAACATATACAAAACTTTTGATTTCAATATTTTTGTTTTCAGAATGAATCGAGTTGATATAATTATAGAAAAAGAAAACGTTCGAGTACTTACTTTCACGCCTCAGTATATGGTAAGACTGGTTATTTTAAAATTATATTGATATAATAATAAACAATCGGGAATTGCCTATTTTTTTAGTATCGTTAGAGGGAATATTTTAATATACCAACTACCAATGGCACTTGGAAATACACTTATATATGCATACATAATTCTCTTATGCGGTGATCAAAAAACGCAGTTATTCTATTCACGGAATGGCAACATCAGTTTGTTTACAAAAATCTGTTGCGTAGCATTTGCAGTTTGCCATTATGTAAGCCATTTTGACGATTAACCCCTTCAATTCATTGGTGAATAGTTATTTTGATGATGTCAGCTTAAATTAGGAAGAATTAAGCCTTATTATATGTAAGGAAGTTTTGGAAAACATATCCAAACTGCAAACAAACAGAAAATTGAGATGACGCCATCTGTGGGCAGTTTTACAAACTACATTCCCATAAACTCCTTATGTATGACGTCATTACTCGATAAATTAAACCTTTCTGGTAGGCAAGATTATGGTAAACTTAACGACAATTATATCCGAAACAAAATGCCAATAATATTATAAATTGAGCTGAAACATAATAAATAATGGTAGGTAGTACCATCATTTTCCCTTTTTAGTTAAAAAACATTTTAGTTTAATATTTATATATTGATTTAAATGACGAGAAAAAATTTAGTAATATTAAAATTATTAAATTAATTAAAAATTATTTTTAAAAAAATTATTTATTTTTTTAAAAATTATTATTTATTTTTTAAAAAAATATTATTTATTTTTTAAAAAATTATTATTTATTTTTTAAAAAATTAGTATTTATTTTTTAAAAAATTAGTATTTATTTTTAAAAAAATTAGTATTTATTTTTTAAAAAATTATTATTTATTTTTAAAAAATTATAAAATTAAAATAAGTTGACAAAGCATCAAGCGGTGCAAAGCGCGCAGCCTTATAGTCTAAATTATCTTAGAAAATCTGTCACTCCAATCTTTTTAATAAAAATTTTAAATTGTGTCCAATATGACATAGTACATGTCACCATTCCTTAATATCATATATAATAAAACAATAGAGAAACAATCAAAAACCAAATATTGGATCTCAAAACGTAAGTCCCCCACACAGATCAAAATAGGTACTCAAAAAGAAGTAACATTTACTCAATTTTGAGTACATTTGATGCTTATCATAACTCCGAATACATAAGTTTCATTTTTGAAAAAGACATGTACTCAAAAATTAGTAAAATGAATAAAAAAAGAGCAGTTGCTTGCCTACATAGGCTAACTTCATAAATCACTTTCAATAAATATCTACAATTACAACCAGGACTTACGGAGAACCGAACTCAGATCCTCAGGCACCGCAGTCCAGTGCCTACCAGAGAGATGTAAAGAAGTTATAGACAGAATAAACGTTAACAAAAGTGTGCCAAAACAATGGGGAGTGAGATAATTGAGTTGTAATAACTCAGTTTCCATTTAAGCAATCAATATCAAAGGATGTGGAAAACCATCTTTTTAACACCTATTTTAAGTGTGTCAGGTCGCTTTGTTACTGGAACAGAAGCTGAGATTAGCAATATTAAATCACGCTGCTCATTTTTGAGAAAGTACGATTACTTAAATTTGAGTACGACATCGCTCATTTACGATACAATTGTACTCAAAGAAAAATAAGTATGTGCCGGTACTCATTTTTAAGTACATTTTTTAAAGTGCATATTGTTATCTTTAACACGTATTACTTGAATTAAATTGGAGCCCCAGTTGCTCAGTGGATAAGGCGTTCAGCTACTAATCAGAGGATTGGTGGTTCGAATCCGTGCGATGGACTTGACAAAGAAAAGTAAAAAAGTAGGGATCTTGCAATCGGAGGGTTGCCAGCTTCGCTACAAAAATACTAGAAAGTCGTCCAGAACATCCAACAAATTATACTGGCGTGTATACGGGACCGGTGCACGATACATCTGATCGGGGTCCAATGTCCTGACGCCTATTGAGGTTGCGTCGGGTGCCAGCTCAGGTGTTGTCCTCGTCATCTGACCATGGTTCAAAAATACGAGGCATCGTTCCCGGGTCTTTCCTTCTAGATAGTGCGATCGGAGGGTTGCCAGCTTCGCCACAAAAATACTAGAAAGTCGTCCAGAATATCCAACAAATTATACTGGCGTGTATACGGGACTGGTGCACGATAAATCTGATCGGGGTCCAAAGTCCCGACGTCTATTGAAGGCGTTGGGTGAAAGTTCAGGTGTTCCCTCGTCATCTGACCATGGTTCTAAAATAACGAGGTGCATGTATGAATGTGTGTGTGAATGTGTATGTGTTCCCGGGTCTTTCCTTCGAGATTGACCCCGAACCGTCGCCAATAGCCCACTGTGCAGCTCTAGTGCGACGTTAATTAACAAAACCAAACCAAACCTTCTAGATAGCCCCGAACCGTCGCCAATAGCCCACTGTGCAGCTCTATTGCGAAATTAATTAACATAAAAAAGAAACTTGAATTAAATTGCTTTGTTTTGCGTTGCATGTATATATCAAAATTTTCATCTGTTTTTACCAGGATGTGGAGGTGTTTAGTTACGTTGGAGGCTTTATCGGATGCTGGCTGGGCATTTCCCTGTGGTCATCAACTGACATACTCTGGACAGGAATTTCTGCATTCGGAGCCATGCTTAAAAAGAAAAGAAAGCAACTTGGAAAAGCATCGAAGAACTCAGATGACCAACCTTGAAATTACTTTTTTCCTATCAAGCTTTTCTATAATATCTCTACGTAGAAATTAAGCATCTGTAGATTCTTCTTCTGGAATTTCTTCTCCCTAATCCAATTTATGTAACCTTGCTGAACCAGCGTTAACAATTAAAATTAAATCCATATGCATAATTTATTAGTTAAAATGGAATTTTAATTACAGAACATTACATTTATAACTTCAATAAGTCACAAAATTAAATGAGCCCCAGTTGCTCAGTTGGTAAGGCGTTCAGCTACTAATCAGAGGATTGATGGTTCGAATCCGTGAAATGGACTCGACATAGAAAAGTAAAAAAAGTAGTAATCTTGCGATCGGAGGGTTGCCAGCTTCGCTACAAAAATACTAGAAAAGTCGTCCAGAACATCCGCAACAATTAACGGCGTGTATACGGGACTGGTGCACGATACGTCTGAACGGGGTCCAAAGTCCCGACGTCTATTGAAGGCGTTGGATGCCAGTTCAGGTGTTTCCTCGTCATCTGACCATGGTTCTAAAATAACGAGGTAAATGTATGAATGTGTATGTGTTCCCGTGTCTTTCTTTCGAGATAGACCCCGAACCGTCGCTAATAGAACACTGTGGAGCTCTAGTGCGACGTTAATTAACAAAAACCAAACCAAACCCGGGTATTTCCTTCGAGATTGACCCCGAACGTCACCAATAGCCCACTGTGCAGCTCTAGTGCGACGTTCAATTACCAAACCGTTTGGTTTTGTTAATCAACGTCGCACTAGAGCTGCACAGTGGGCTATTGGCGACGGTTCGGGGTCAAACTCGAAGGAAAGACCTGGGAACACATACACATTCACACACACATTCATACACACATTCATACATGCACCTCGTTATTTTAGAACCATGGTCAGATGACGAGGAAACACCTGAACTGGCACCCAACGCCTTCAATAGACGTCAGGACTTTGGACCCCGATCAGGTTTATCGTGCACCAGTCCCGTATACACGCCAGTATAGTTTGTTGGATATTCTGGACGACTTTCTAGTAATTTTTGTAGCGAAGCTGGCAACCCTCCGATCGCAAGATCACTACTTTTTTACTTTTCTATGTCAAGTCCATTTCCCGGATTCGAACCACCAATCCTCTGATTAGTAGCTGAACGCCTTACCAACTGAGCAACTGGGGCTCAATTAACCAAACCAAACAATACCACAAAGTTAAAGGGGGCCTCCAGTGGCCCAGTGCATAAAGGTTTTCTTCTAGTAATTAGAGGATTGCTAGTTCGAGCCGCCCGTGCGATGGACTTGACAAAGAAAAGTAAAACTTTTGTGATCCTGCGATCGGGAGCGCTGCCATCTTCTCTACAAAAATACTATAATGTCATCCAAAACATACAACAAATTATACTGGCGTGTATACGGGACTGGTGCATGATAAATCCGATCGGGGTCCAATGTCCTGATGCCTCTTGAGGTTGCGTCGGGTGCCAGCTCAGGTGTTGTTCTCGTCATCTGACCATGGGTAAAAATACGAGGTAACGTTCCCGGGTCTTTCCATTGAGATAGGCCCCGAACAGTCGCCAATAGCCCACTGTGCAGGTCGAGTGCAACGTTAATTAACCAACCCAAACCCTGTCTTTTCTTCAAGATAGACCATGAACCGTGGCCAGTAGCCCAATGTGCAACACTAGTGTGAAGTTAATTAACCAAACCATTAACTTTATGAACTGACGAATAAATTTCGATCTCGTCATCTAACCATGATTCAAAAATATGAGGCATCGTTCCCGAGTCTTTCGTTCCTCAAGATATGCCAGGAATCAGCGCCAATAGCCCACTGTGCAGCTGTAGTGCTACGTTAATCAACCAAACTAAACCGAATAAACATCGGCTGCGCCACTAACTTGCTATAAAAGTCTGGTTTTTACTGTAATTACAAACCAGAAGTAACGTTAATGTTGTGATTTGTTTTAACATGGCGTATAGTATCACAAAATATCTTAAGAATGGTAATTAGTTTTGTTTCAAAACAGTAAAATAACTATTCCTTTGTTCCAATTTCTTGCGAATTAAATCCAAAGTTCAGCTTCGAAGATTACGTTTTTCCCTGTTCATTTTTTTCTAGGCATTTCTATCAATCTTCCAATGAATTGGCAAATGTAAGTAATATAGTGTTTTTCTTAATTCGAAAAAAAAATATTTTGCCAATTTTAGGGGGGATTTTATTAATTTTATTACAAACTGTTTTAACTAAATAAAACTGAAAATGTGTTGTTGAATCAACAACTTTTAGGGTTAAAATGCATCGAAAGGCAACGCTGATTTTTCGCCGGTGAATCTCTTGAATCAACAACTTTTCGGTTAAAATGCATTGAAAGGTAACGCTGATTTTTCGCTGGTGAATCTGGTAACCCTTTTCGGCAACCCTGCTCAGAGAAAAAAAAAGAAGGGGGGGGGGGTATTTGGTTTGATTAATTAATGTGGCACTACAGCTGCACTTTGGGCTATTGGCGACGGTTTGGGGTCTATCTCGAAGGAAAGACCCGGGAACACATACACATTCACACCCATATTCATACATGCACCTCGTTATATATATATATATATACATATATATATATATATATATATATATATACATATATATATATATATATATATATATATACTTTATATATAAAGATTAAAAATGTCGATAAGTTGAAACTGTGAATTTTCAGCAGGGAATGTTGAATAGTTGGGTTGAGAATTTCGAATCATTAAGTTGGGAAATTTCTTATCCCCCCCCCCCCCCCCCAAAAAAAAAACAAACATATATTTTGTGTAACGGTACTGGTGACCAATGGTACTTATAATATTTATATATTTATTCGATGTTTATTACCTAAATAAATACTGAAAACCAAAATATTTTGTTTTTTACCGTTAGAGAGACTTTAAAATGTAAACTGTATCAAATATGACGCGTACATGCGGTGGACAAAAATGGGGAATTATCTGTGCTTACAAAAAGCAGTTCAACTACAATATTATTAATTCAATTGGCATATAATGATATATTCATCTGCGAAATAAATATTTGACAAGATTCAATCACAGTATAATCTGCATTTAATATACTTTTTATGAAAAGGTAGTTTTGTAACTGTAGGATGTAAAAAATAACGTTTAAGTATCACATATATAAAAATACTTTATATATATATAGGTTTCGGGAATTTTGAAAGAGTATAGAATTAGTGAAAAATAATTTCAGATATAATCTATATTTAATTTGGACCAAAAAATCTTATATGAAACCATAAAAAAAATCTGAGTTTTGTACAAACGAAAAAGAGCCTAGGTCACCTTAAAGATCAAATATAATTTGTTTCGTCAGCAAGAAAAGTGTTTATGTCTCATCAAGTTTTTTTGCAATCACTGCAGTTTACTAATATTTTTCGACAGTCTTAGAATTTACTTTTCCTCTCCTATTTCTCTCAAAGTTCAATCCAATGTTGTTGTTTATGTTCTAAGATCTAAAGTGGCTTTTTATTTTACTATATTAAAAAAATTACACTTAACTATGATTTGCTGAAATTAAAATTCAGCATTTTTTCTTCCATTTAAACAGTTATCCTAAATTAGAGCGTGTTTACAATTATCATTCTAATATATATATATATATATATATATATATATATATATATATATATATATATATATATATATATATATATATATATATATATATATATATATATATATATATATATATATATATATATATATATATATATATATATATATATATATGTATGTTACCGTGAAAGACCGAAATTGGAGAATGTCGACATTCACCGGTGAATGTCGACATATACCAAATACGTCTGTGAAAGATCGAATATTTCATTACAGTCTTGTACATTCGGACCCTCACCGGTGTATGTCGACAATCACAGATATGCGCTGGTGAAGGTCGAAAAGAGAGGAGCCGAGGTGTCGAAAGGAGCCGACAAAGAGGCGACTGGCTGTCTCCCGCCAAATCCTATGTTCTGCTGGGAGTCAGTCAGCTTTGTCAGTCGTATGCAAGGTTTGATGGTGCGAGCAACGTTTTCTTAATTTTTTTTATCGATACCCTAATCTATATTGAATGGATACTGCAGTGAATCGTGATCTTTTTCTTGAAAAGTTAAATGCATTAATTGCGGGTAAACGAGAAGACAATTGTTTTTATTTTTCTCAAGAAAAGTACTCTAAAATACTTTCTGAAGTGGTTTCTGCTAAAACTACGTGCAACACACCTTTGGATTACAGACGATTAAAACGTTTTAAAAATTAATGGTGAAGAGAAGTGAATTGTACCATTAAAACCTGGAGAAACGAATATACAGTATTATGTTACTAATGAAGAATTGTTCAGTATACTATATGAAACTCACACCAGAATAGGCCACGGGAAGACTCCGACTTCTATAAACTGGCAAATAAAAATGGTACCCTCAAGCAGCTTTACACACGTAATCAGTTCGTAATTTGTAAAGAAAAGTTACTTTCCATAGATGAGATTTCTTTTCAAGAAATGTCGCTGAGAGAAGCAGCTGCAGCTAATTCCAGAAGCCGGGGGGCAAGGCTATACACGCTGTCATTGCAAAAGGAAGTGTTCCACAAATAAATGCAGTTGTAAAAGCAAGGGGCTCTTATGCAATTCAAAGTGTCATAATAGTTTAAGTTGTTGCAATAAATAAGATTTGAATCACATAATTAAGTAAGTTTTTTATTACTATTATTTTCTTTTCTCATTTAGAATGTACTGTTTGTTTTAAGTTCTTGGTCACTTCACTCCTCTCAGAAAGAGAGGCGAAAACGTTACGTCACCCTTGTAACGTTTTATCGCGACTGAAATACGGAGAAGAAAATATAAATCTAACACATGTTCAACATTCACCATTAGTGCATGGTGAATGTCGACATTCGCCGGTGTAAGTCAGAAATAAGGGTATTTAGCAAATATTTCGGACATACACCAAGCGACTATGTGAATGTCGACATTCACCGGTGAAAGTCGACATTCTCCAGATTTCGGTCTTTCACTGTAACATCTATATATATATATATATATATATATATATATATATATATATATATATATATATATATATATATATATATATATATATATAAGGTGTACTCGTTCTCGCGCTGTCTGACGTAAGGCGGGGAAAGCACATTTTTGACGTCATAGTGACGGCTACCTCGCGGCTTTCTGTAGGCGTGTCTAATGCTCTCGTTTGGGACGTGCTGCCATCTATTCGTTTTTTTCTGAACTATTTAAAAATGACAATCGCTATTTTTATTTATAATTCGCTAAATTTTAAGAGTTTAAACTATATTTTATAAGGATTGTATTTAGTATTTAAAAATTGCAAAAGAGTTGCTTAATAAATTAAGCGCATTAAAATAATATTAGCTGCCACGAGAGCATGTTCATGAATTTTGAAAGAGTAAAATGGGAGTCGGAACCGTCATGTCAATGCATTTGTATTGTGCAAATTTAAATGAGTTACAATTTCAATCAAGTGAAATACGGGGACATAACAAAACAAGGACGGATTAGCAGTGAAGCTACCTGAACACAATTTTTTTCAGATATTTACATTATTTTGCTAATTAAAAATTAAAACACCAGTTGTTACCCAACCGGGGATCGAACCTATGTAGCAATGCTTGAAACACACAGCCAATGAGTAACCGATAGTAAGGTGGAGCAAAAATGTGCTTTCCTTGCCCTTTTTCAAAAAGCGAAAAACGAGCGCAACTTCTATATATAGACTTCACTATCCTTGTATAACAATGACTTACGTTTTCGATGTTTTTAATTTGTTGTGCAATAATTTATTATTATTGTCCATTAAAGATTTAAAAAAACTGCAATGCGCGCCAACCAAAACCGCCAATGCACCTAAAGGAAAGAGGTTATCAATAGGTTTTTAATATGTGTTTTTAATGTATGTGAATGTAATGTATGTTTTCAAATGTATGTCAGCGCCATGTTTTTTTTCCAATTCAGATACATGGATTTTTTTTATATAGGGAATGTCTCATTTGGAAACCATATGAAAACAGTATCCGGTTTTCCGGAATTCTCAATTAACCGGACCATTCGAAGAAAAATTTGTTCAATTTCGAAAATTATTCCTTTGTTAAATAGAGAAAATTCCACTTTTGCCATCTTTTTTAATCGGTTATCCGACAGTTATATATCCGAAAATATCGATTAACCGTACTTTTTTTGAAAACAATTTTTCCAACTTCAAAATATTTTCATAATTTGTTAAATACAGATTGACATTTCGTTCATAAGGCATTTATTAGCATGGATAGGTTATCCATGGATATTCTATGAGAAAGTATGGGGCCTTTGGCAAGTCACTTTGCTCTAATCTATATCACAGTAAATGGAAACATTTTATATATATGCAAAGTCAAGCTAATTGTATGAAAAATTTTACACTTGCAACACAAGAAATAATAAAAAAAAAATGGATGTTCTGCACATGTCTAACTTAAAAAATATTTTTCAAAAACTGCAAAAATTGTTTTTTAAACTCGTCGAATTTTCAAAAACGCAACAAAAACGAATTTCAAATCCAACTTAGCATGCGTTTCTTCAATAAGAAAGGTTTAATTTTGGAACAGATGTAGAATAGGACATTTGGTGCATTTTTTTTTTTTTTTTGGCGACGAAAAATTGCCGTTATACATAGCATAGGGTTGCCAGATTGAAAGTCGACACAAGAATCGGAAAATACCAACAATGGGGTTGCCATACTATAAATTTATCGCCCCTATAAAACACGCCAAAAAAACCTTTCACGCCAAATGTCCTATACTACATCTGAACCATAATTTTATGCGACAAAAAAAAAATTAGCATTTAAAATTTTATAGCTTATTATTGAAATTGAAATTATATATTAAAATTTAATTGCTAATTATATTGTTATTTTTTTAATCAAAACAATATTTATAATTTCTACTAATAAACAAAATTTAGACACTTAATCGGTTTACCAACTGTATAGAAGGAGCTTTGAAATTTATGATATAGTATGCGCAACTAGGAGATGTTTAGAAACACTTAGAAAATGTTCTAGGGCTTCATTGTGAATGTCACCTTAAACTTAGAATAAAATCCGACGTATTTCACCTGCTGCCATCTATAGGTGAAATTTGAAACTATCTATACTGTGTTTAAAATTTATAAGATTATTTTTAGATGATAGCGTTGTGCCATGCCACAGAAGTTTTAATATAAAAAATGACACAAAAATAATAATAATATACCTTCGCATCTTGTTACGTGAGAACTACCTACTAAAATAAATACTAGGCTAGGTCGAAATTGTTTATAGGAATGAAACTGCTAGACAGTTTAGTTTGTTAGGGGGAGGGGGGGGAAGGTTGCTATTCAAGAACTAACTGAAGCTTGTTTCCATGCCATGGGAATGGATTTCAGTACTGTTGATAGTTTATTTATTTTATTGTATAAGTAATATATGCTTATAAAAAACCCTTATATTAGTAAAATAATGGGTATTTTTGTTTCTTCTTCCTTTCTTCTCTTTCTTTCTTTTCCTGGAGTTCTTTTTCCTGGGATGGCTTGGTATTTAAAACTTAACTTTATGTTCAGAGAAATACTCCCTATACTTATAAAAAAAAACTTATATTAGTAAAATAATGGTTATTTTTGTTTGTACTGGTGTTTTTCATTTAATTTTATTTAAATATACTGAAGATTTGAAATAATTAACTTATTTTTTCTACCAGTCTTCTCAGGCCGAGAATTTTCAAATGAGATCTGAGTTTGTGAGTTTGTAAATTTTTACGCCTGTGAGTTTCCTTTTCGTTCGTGTTGTCCTGAGTTTGTCCTCTTATCAATATTACAAAAACTTAGGAATCACTTATGTTTTCTAACTTTTGAAAAGTTTAAAAGGTCTTCGGCCGTAGGCACCTTGTTTAAAAATTTTCTCGCCTATATCTGTTCATGTATCGCGTGTATCATGGTCATATCGAAGAAACGTAATTTGCTTGATAGTCTCCATGTGTGTATATATATATATATATATATATATATATATATATATATATATATATATATATATATATATATATATATATATGTGCACGTGCGTGCGTGTGTGTGTGTGTGCGTGTGCGTGTGCGTGTGTGTGTGTGTGTGTGTGTGTGCGCGCGTGTGCGTGCGTGTGTGTGTGTGTGTTTGTTTGTTTGTTTGTTTGTTTGTTTGTTTGTTTGTTTACTCTACTTTTACCTAATGACATATTATTTTATATCCCAGAACGAACCGTTTGGCTCTCGGCACTATCTTAGATTTTGTATTTTCGATCAAAATGCTATTTTTTATTTGTTACTATCTCTACCAGAATCAAAACCAATTTACAGTTTTTATATTTTTCTGTATATGTCCAGTATTTGTTCTGTCCTTTGTATTTTAACCCAGATATTTAGTTGTCTATAGGCCCAAGTTAGATGAAGAGGAAAAATATCTTCGGAATCGTGCCTCGAACAATTTTATATTCAAGCCAAGAGCAACTAATATAAGGTATTCAATCAAGGTATTCAACTATATTTTAATAAAATATCTAAGTATTCATTCAGAAAATAATTGATTAATTAATATACAGTAGACACTCGATAACTCGAACTTCGATAACTCGAATTTTTTGATATCTCGAAAAAAATCGATTTCCCTGCACCTTTATTACTTATTTAATAGAATTTTATCTCGTTAATTCGAAGTTTTTCTTCCTTATTTTCGATAACGAAGTTTCCACACAACTCAAAATTTGGTTTTCCTCTCAAAACTACGGATTTTGAAGAAACTTTAGCAAATATGCAATTGTCGTGGTGTTGATTTGTCGCTGCGAATAATGGCGACAAAACAAAAATGTAATACACTCTCTATAGCAGCTTTTGATGAGAGATCGCTCTTGGAAAAAGAATACAAACCTCCTCTAAAGATAACTTTGAAAGAGGCTCTATCTTCCATAAAAACTGCGTGCATTCAGTGAATCGTGGCCGGAAATAAAAACAGCGACATTTCAAGCAATCATGCATTTGGAAAATATAATTGATTCCGAAATAAATAGAAATACTCGCCAAGCTATTTTGGATAGATATTTTAAATAAAGTAGGGTAAGTATACTTGTATTTATTTTTAACAAAACAGTCTTTTTTATAGGATTTTCGATAACTCGAATTTTTGATATCTCGAATTTTTATACACTTCCCTTCGATTTCGAGATAACGAGAGTTGCCTGTATTTAATGTTTTCATTCATCTATATAATCTAGGAAAACATTTGCTTAAAATTATATTGTAGTCAGAACTGATGCAAAAAGTTTTGATTTCGAAATTTTACTGGTTTTTTATTATCATGCCGTTCCATACATTTGATGAACGGCATTTTCTAGTTTCAATAATCTATCAATAATCTTATATAATAAATTTCATGTTTTTTATATATGTATAAATTACTATATTACTAAATTAGTGGTAATAATTAAAAAAAATATGGTTTAATATTTTTTAGATATATTGCGAATTCATTTTGGTAATCATGAAATGATTCAGAGAAGTTATTATTTCTATAATTAAATTCGGATTATAGATTATTCCATTTTTATAATCATACCTTAACAATTCAAGTATTTAGGTTTTCTTTGCCGCAATTGAACATTGAATTTCGTTTGACTTCAAAGTCCAATCTTTGATAAATCGGCATCTTTAACTCCCCTACAATTAGTTTAAACTATCAAAATATTAACTCAAAGGGGAACCAGTCTATGCGGAATCATAACCTACCATCGTGTTTAAGAAAATCGCCCAGGCCTACGATGTTAAAAATACTCAAAAATAAGTAAAATGTGGTAAATTTTTTGTCATTTCGACGCTGATCGTAGCTCTCTAAATGCATGTTTCATTTTTGAAAAGACGTATACACAAAAATTAGTAAAAATTAATAAAAAGAGCAGTTGCTTGCCTACATAGGCTGTCTTCATAAACCACTATCAATAAATATCAGCAATTATAACCACGACTTACCAGAAATCGAACCCAGGTCCTGTGGCACCGCAGTCCGTTGCATTATCCGTAGTAATACCAAGGCGACGTGAAGAAGTTATAATAACAAGAAATGTTAAAAAGTGTGCCAAATGAATGGGGAGTAAGATAAATGAGTTGTATTAACTCAGTTTTCATTTAAACAATCGACATCAAATAATGTGGAAAACCATCTTCTGAACAACTATTTTAAGTTTGTCAGGTCGCTTTGTTAAGATGGCTTGAACAGATGCTGAGATTCGCAATATTAAATCACACTGCTCATTTTTGAGAAAGTACGATTGCGTAAATTTGAGTATGCCATCGCTCATTTACGATGCAGTTGTACTCAAAGAAATACGAGTTGGTTCAGGTACTCGTTTTTAAGTACCTTTTTTTTTAGTGTACAAAGTTAGACATTAATCGATTTCCCTTTCTGACCTTTATACCGCGCTGGGAGGCGGGGGGGTGGAGGGGGGATAAGTTTAATTTTTGGAATATTCTGGCCGGTTTAACTGCTCTATCTTAATTTATAATCAACGGGTTATGACCATAGAGTAATGATGAATAAAAATGCTGATGTCCGTGTGTCCATCATTGAAACCACGTGATATGTGGAAATGCCAATTCACTCATGTCTTGGCGACTTTAAGAACTAAACGAGATCGAAGTATTGTAATATGGTTTTGTGTTTCATTTTGTATTTAAATATCGTTTTTTTGAACGAGTGGCACAATTTAAGATAGTTTAACAGATCTATTAAGGAGATTTTTCTTACTTTGTAGTTTTGAAATAATTGCATTACGTTTTTATGTAAAAAATTTACCACAAGCGAAGTTCTTTCCATTGTTATTTTGTATACTTCAATAAGAAAATATGAACAATAAAACCTAAGAAACAAAAAGATTTTCGCTTCTTCGAGTATTGAACACAAATAAAATATTTTCGGTTCGTTAATGAAGAGGAAATATTTAGCGCATATTGTTTGAAAATAAATAAATACGTACATATATGTTAAGAGGTTGAATACGGACAGAACCCCTTATCACCAAAAAAGAAGAAAGTGCGCCAAATTTGAAACTCCTGCAGATGTCTGAAAGCCAAATGTGGCAGTACTATAACCACGTGATGTGGGTTTTTCTTTTCAATATTGACACCGCGGCCTTATGAGAGTCTGGTATTGAAGGCGCTCTCTATTTAATATTACAACTCTCTGGTTATGACAAGTGGTTGCTTAAATTTATAACCGAGGAAAAACCTAGAGTTGTCCGAAGACATAAGAAGGATTGTACCGAGCAGGCGGTTATCTTGCGATCGGAGTGTTGCCAGCTTCGCTACAACAATACTAGAAAGTCGTCCAGAATATCCAACAAATTATACTGGCGTGTATACGGGACTGGTGCACGATACATCTGATCGGGGTCCAAAGTCCCGACGTCAATTGAAGGCGTTAGGTGCCAGTTCAGCTGTTTCCTCGTCATCTGACCATGGTTCTAAAATAACGAGGTGCATGTATGAATGTGTGTTTGTAAATGTGTTCCCGGGTCTTTCCTTCGAGATTGACCCCGAACCGTCGCCAATAACCCACTGTGCAGCTCTAGTGCGACGTTAATTAACCAAACCAAACTAAACCTATCGAGCAGGCGTCCATACAAAGGTTTGGTTTGGTTTTGTTAATTAACGTCGCACTAGAGCTGCACAGTGGGCTATTGGCGATGGTTTGGGGTCAATCTCAAAGGAAGAACCCGGGAACGCACACACATTGATACATGCACATCGTTATTTTAGAACCATGGTCAGATGACGAGGAAACACCTGAACTGGCACCCAACGCCTTCAATAGACGTCGGGACTTTGGACCCCGATCAGATTGATCGTGCACCAGTCCCGTATACACGCCAGTATAATTAGTTGGATATTCTGGTCGACTTTCTAGTATTGTTGTAGCGAAGCTGGCAACCCTCCGATCGCAATATCACTACTTTTTTACTTTTCTATCTCAAGTCCATTGCACGGATTCCATACAAAGAATTCATGAACCAACCATTACGATACAGTGTACCCACCCAATTTTAATTCAGTCTTATCAACTAATTCCATTCATCTTATTAAAGAAACTTTTCTTCTCTCATGGCCCAATAATGAGGTCCTTACTAGAGTGGGTTCATTTAATCAACTTCGAATGGAGTTGGCGATGGAACAAAAAGAAAACCCCCGAGAGATAGTCGCCAATCAGATCAATAGAATTACACAAGCGCGGCAAAGATCAATAAAGTTAGGCGAACCCATGTTCTAAATTTACCCTGTCTTTTAAACGTGTCAATTCTCCGACTACTTGGGATGAAATCCCCCATCATTAACGTTAAGGTTAACGTTAGTAAGATTAGGGTTTTCGTTTCTGCTTAATGCAATGGCAGGGTGGTCTTTACGTTTTCTACATTAAAAACTAGGTCATGTATGTTTGAAGGGAAATGGTAAAAGTTATTAATATCGTCTGTCGCGATTTCGTCTACTCTTTTAGAAATTGGAGCCCCAGTTGCTCAGTTGGTAAGGCGTTCAGCTACTAATTAGAGGATTGGTGGTTCGAATCCGTGAAATGGACTTGACATAGAAAAGTAAAAAAAGTAGTGATCTTGCGATCGGAGGGTTGCCAGCTTCGCTACAAAAATACTAGAAAGTCGTCCATAATATCCAACAAATTATACTGGCGTGCATACGGGTCTGGTGCACGAAACATCTGATCGGGGTCCAAAGTCCCGACGTCTATTGAAGGCGTTGGGTGCCAGTTCAGGTGTTTCCTCGTCATCTGACCATGGTTCTAAAAATAACGACGTGCATGTATGAATGTGTGTGTAAATGTGTATGTGTTCCCGGGACTTTCCTTCGATATTGATCCCGAACCGTCGCCCAATAGCCCACTGTGCAGCTCTAGTGCGACGTTAAGTGACAAAACCAAACCAAACCTTTTAGAAATGTATCCCTGATATCTAACTGTAACTTCTGGATGGGGCAAGACATTTTGTTGACTTGAAGCCGATGTAGATTTGTTTTGTTTTGGTTATTTAACCTCGCACTAGAGCTGCACAGTGGGCTATTGGCGACGGTTCGAGGTCTATCTCGAAGGAAAGACCCGGGAACACATACACATTCACACACACATTCATACATGCACCTCGTTATTTTAGAACCATGGTCAGATGACGAGGACAACACCTGACCTCTAGTGCAACGTTAATTAACCAAACCAAACCCTATCCTGAAGGAAAGATCCGGGAACAACGCCTCGTATTTTTTAACCATGGTCAGATGATGAAAACGACATCTGAGCTGGCACCCAACATAACCTCATAGGCATCAGGGCATTTGATCCCCAATATATTTATCGTGCACCAGTCCCGTATACACGACAGTGTAATTTGTTAGATATTTTTAGGTTTCGTTTGGTTAATTATCGTCGCACTAGAGCTGCACATTGGGCTATTGACGATGGTTCAGGGCCTATCCTGAAATAAAACCTGCGAACAATGCTTGTTATTTTTTAACCATGATCAGATAACGAGGACAACACTTGAATTAGCACCCGACGCAACACCAATAGGCGTCAGGACATTGCTTTGGTTAATTAGCATCGCACTAGAGCTGCACAGTGGGCGATTAACGACGGTTCTGGTTGGTTTGTCTGGTTAATTAACGTCGCACTAAGCTGCACATTGGGCTATAGGGGACTGTTTGGGATCTATCTCGAAGGAAATGCCCAGGCACAATGTCTCGTATTTTTGAACCATGGTCAGATGACGAAACGACAGCTTTGATTTGGTTTTGTTAATTAACGTCGCACTAGAGCTGCACAGTGGGCTATTGGCGACGGTTCGGGGTCAATCTCGAAGGAAAGACCCGGGAAAACATACACATTCACACACACATTCATACACACATTCATACATGCACCTCGTTATTTTAGAACCATGGTCAGATGACGAGGAAACACCTGAACTGGCCCCCAACGCCTTCAATAGACGTCGGGACTTTGGACCCCGATCAGATTTATCGTGCACCAGTCCCGTATACACGCCAGTATAATTTGTTGGATATTCTGGACGACTTTCTAGTATTTTTGTAGCGAAGCTGGCAACCCTCCGATTGCAAGATCACTACTTTTTTTTACTTTTCTATGTCAAGTCCATTTCACGGATTCGAACCACCAATCCTCTGATTAGTAGCTGAACGCCTTACCAACTGAGCAACTGGGGCTCCCTCGTATTTTTGAACCATGGTCGGATGACAACGACTTTGAAAGAAGGCGATTCTCGGAACTATTTTAGCGGCAACTTCAATTGTTATTGATGTTATATCGAATTCATATTGATGTTTATATGCAATTTCGTAATGTGTACTCTTGTTTCGGAAATATCACAAGCGATGGAAATCCGTGTAAATAACAACAATGGGTAAGTTTCATTTCAATGCATTTCACATGTTTCAACACACGATGTAAATTGTTATTATATGAGATTTTGCTTTCTTTACGGTTTTATGAAAAAGCAATGCGGTAGCCAAAAGATTTACATACAATAAGTAGCTATGTTTACAATGCAGGTTAATTAAACAAAATCAGTATTTTTTTTTCCTACAAAGTCAATTTTGCTACGTCACGGCTCTTATTTCTCATGTAACGCTACAGTCACGCATAGCTGTGTGACCCCCTTTCGTAAATGTCTCCTTACGAGCTCAATTATTTAAAACTATAATTTTTGTAATATTTAATTTTATGTTTTAAAAGACAAAAGGAAATTTGTATTTAAACGCTAGAAATATTTTTTTAATATGTTATTTTCCTCGTGTACAATTGCACAAAAAATACTTATTTCTACTGCGCCATGTGCATTTTTATTTGTATTGTACTTATTGTATCTTATGTTTGCTTTAAAAAAAAAGTATTGTATCACTATGCACTTTTTGTCTGTTACTCGAAATCGAACCTGGTAAGTTATGGTTGCTACGTGGGTACTATACCAGTCAAACTAAATTGATCACTCAGGCCCAAGTCGGAGTATCGGATATATGAGGTGACCCCCCAATATCCCCTGTAAGTGAGTCGAACGGTGGAACGAATGATTCAGATGCCTGTGAAGTGTTATCACGTTGGATGTGGTTGAAGTTGTGGTGATCGATTCGATGTGACGTCACGTGTTTGTTCGAAGGTAACGTTGATCTGCAGTGCGGAAGTCACTTTGGTAAAAATTTACTGTACGGTCACTCTTGGCGACTTTTTCAAAATATCGCCAAAAGTCGCCATTTTGGCGACTTTTTGCACGAGCGAGATCTAAAGAAAACAACTGTTGTCCAATAGGGTTGCTGCAATTCCTTGTTGGGTCGGAAAGGTTGTCATTTAAAAAAAAATATCACCAAATGAGGAAAAAATCGCGCCAAGGGTGACCGTACAGTAAATCTGACCCGTCACTTTTTGTCTGTCACTCGTAGTGTCTGTCATTCGGTGCTTAACCCTTTGCACTCCGCTGTCGCCTCGCAGGCGCCAACAGAACAACTAGTTCTTTGGTTCCCTGTTCTTTAAAATAAACGAGAACAACATGATATTTCGTTTAAAAAAAAACATTATCTTTTTTCAACTTGTTGTCTTGAAGATCCAAAGTAGAAAATTATGCTTTTGTTTTCCTCTATGAGCAACCAAAAAAAAATCTGTGGAAAACAACGTAAAGAGAAATAACTGTTCCGTAAAAAGAACGCCAAACGCAAAGTGTTCTTGGAGAGAAAAGGGTTAAAGTCACATGCCCTTAAGCATTTTATTATACATTATTCCTGTTTGTTTGTAAAGTTTCCAAATTAATATCTAGAAATAGAACGAATAAAACGGGCAGTCAAATGAGCAGTCAGTCCGACTCACAGCGCTTCAAGAGCAAGTGGAACAGATGTAGTATAGGACATTTGGCGCGTTTTTGTTTTTGGCGACGAAAAATTGCCGTTAAACAGCGCTATGACGTCATAGGGTTGCCAGATTGAAAGTCGCCACAAGAATCGGAACACACCAACAATTTCAGGTGGGGTTGCCCTACTATAAATTTATCGCCCCTATAAAACACGCCAAATAAAACCTCGCGCACCAAATGTCCTATACTACATCTGTACCGAGCAAGTCGCTTCGTAGCAGGTGTGTAGCGATCTGTTGTAATCTTCGAGCATGAATTTACTGTAGTAAAGAGAATATGACGTCATAATCGTTAAGCCCGCATCTCAGAGAAGAAGGCCCATATCACGTGACATCTCTTCAAAACTATGAATGAAAAAATACTCGTGATTGGCTGATGAATTGGGAAATGTGTAACAGTGAAAATTTATGAATGGAATTACGTATTTAACCACGTGTCTTGGGCCATACATGTTGGCTTCACTTTGATGTTAGCGAGAGTGACGTCATGATTCCTGTACTACAAAGGATCCATGCTCGAAGGTGGTAATTAGAGTATTGGTATATTCCTTCTTTCACTCACCAAAAATAACAAGACGTGTGGAGGGGGCTCGTGCGCGTTAAATATTCTATGGTCCAGTTGCGATAATTAGAATCTTTCAGCTTGCGACTTTGAATAAATATTTCTGTCGTATTTTCATCTTCATTTTTTATCGAATAAACAGGTGAAAAGCTTAAATATCGCGTGTTTACTCACAAGTAACGTAGTTCAGAAACGATAACATTTTATTGATTTTTTTAAATAAGTACGCGATTTAATATTTAAATTATTTTTACTATTTAATTTATATTTAGTACCGAAATGTATTTAGTATTAATAGAGGGTGGTGGTCAACGGTTTATCTAGTTTTCGGTTTAGTGTTGTGTGACCATACTGCTGATATATATATATATATATATATATATATATATATATATATATATATATATATATATATATATATATATATATATATATATATATATAAGCCCTAAATTGCTCGTTTAAAGTTTTCATGTCTACCAAAAAACAATGGACGACATTTTATAAATTAGGGAGTAAGAAATTATTCAACTGGAATACAACATAACAATTATTTTTATGTAAAAATAAAAATTACTAAATTTGTGGTAGCACAACTAATATAATCAAATTAATTATAACTATATATTACAAACTCATTTTATAATAATGAAATGGTAAAATTATTTTGTGTTATCTAAAAGTTAATAGAAAATTTGAATTCTGAATAATACTATTGACTGAACGTTAGCGAGGTCCTGCTTTACCTTCGACCTTTCGGCACTTCGTTTGTTTGTTTGTAAATTTGTTTGCTTGTTACGCAGTAACGACCAAACGCGTTGTTCCTTTGTATCCAAACTTGTCAGGAATTTTCCTCCAAATCATTAATATGAACGTATGATTTTTTTTGAACGCGAGATCTACAGTTTCCAGAACTACTTGTATTAATTGACCGAGCGTTAATGAGGTCCCTGTTTTAACTCGACTTTTCAGCATTTCGTCTGTAAATTTGTTTGTTGCCCATTCACGGCCTAACTTTTTGCTGAATTTTTTTTAATTGGGCAATAATGTTCCTTGAAATCATTAAAATCGGCGTATTTTTTGTTTATTATTGTGGGTCATGAGGTCTGTTCCCAGAATTACTGGTAAATAATGTATAACCTATTTGTCATTTTGAGTTGTGTATATTTTTAAAATGTTCCTCTTTTTATTTAATTTGTTAAATTTGAAGAAAGTTTTGACAAATTGTTAATACCCTATTTAATTTTTAGGAATATAAATTAAGCGATTTACTATTCAAATTATTTTTACCATCTAATTTATATTTGGTGCCGAAAATTATTTAATGTTATTAGAATGTGGTGATCCTCGGTTCTGAGTCCGTGATCATACAATGTTGGAAACCATTGATATACCTGAATGCTCACCTGTGTGCAAATTATGAATTATATCTTTAACATAGCATAAAACTTCAACTTTATACACTGTAAAAAATAGGTACTTAAAAATATGTAAAATTTACTCATTTTTTATTACATTCGATGCTTATCATAACTCCGAATACATAAGTATCCTTTTTGAAAAAGACTTGTACTCAAAAATAAATAAAAACAGCAGTTGTTTGCCTACATACAGTGCATTCATAAATCGCTTTCAATAAATTTCCAACAATTACAACCAATGCTTACCGGGAATCGAACCCAAACCCGTCTACCTGATGTCGTGCACACCGAAGTCCAGGGTATAATCCGTTGTACTAGCAGAGCGACGAGAAAAGTTATAAACAAAAATAACGTTAAAAAGGCGTGGCAAAAGAATGGAAAGTAAGACAATTGAGTTGCAATAACTCCGTTTTCATTTAAGCAATCCACATCAAATAATGTGGAAAACCATCTTCTGAACAAATATTTTAAGGTTTACCAGGTCGCTTTGTTAAGATGGCTTGGAACAGAAGCTGATATTAGCAATATTTACCCTAAGGCGCCTCTCAGGCCACCAACATAACGACCAGTTATTTTTTTCCCCTGTTCATTAAAATAACGAGAACAGCAGGATATTGTGTTTAGAACATCAATCTTTTTTGCAACTTGTTCTCTTGCAAATGCAAAAACAGATTAGGATTTTTTTCTTTTTATGATTATAAAAAAAAATCTGTGGAAAAGAACGTAAAGAGGAATAACTGTTCCATAGAAAGAACACAAATCGCAAAGTGTCTTGGGGTGCAAAGGGTTAAACCATACTGCTCATTTTTGCGAAAGTACGATTACTTAAATTTGAGTACGACATTGCTCATACTTTTCTACTAAAATATCTAATAATACAGATATTATTAGATATCTAAAATATCTAATAATATATATATATAATAATAAAATATCCTGTATATACTGTAGCGCTCGCATCTGTGTATGTTAACAAATCGTTACACGCCTGCTTCCAAATCCGGCTCATGATCGGAGTGTTGTGAGTTGAACTATCTATAGTACACTCCTTCCACAGACAGCCTGAGGGTTAATAGCTATGTGTATCCATACAGACACCAACTCTCAAAATCTACACGAATTTGGAAATTGTAGCTTGCTTGTGATTGGAGAGTTGTCATATTCGTTCCTGGTCGTCTAATAATCTCGACAGTTTCAAACGCCGTGTGTGTAGGGGACTGGTGCACGTTAAATCTGATCGCGGTGCAATGTCCTAACATCTATTAAATTTCGTTTGTTTCCAGCACGTATACTCACCTCGTTATCAAAACCGAACTTCAAAAATACGATGGAGTGTTCCTGGGTACTTCCTTTATAGACCTAAACCTTCACCAATAATCCGCTATGCTCCCTTGGTGCGATGTTTGATCAATCAATCAACCAACCCTCACCGGTTTTGAGTGCGACTCTCAATTCCATAACTGTTTACAATAATTACCCTAAGCCAGTGGTCGGCAAACTCAGTAGTCAACAGAGCCAAACATCAACAGTACAACGATTAAAATTTCTTTTGAGAGCCAATTTTTTTAAACTTCAACTATATAGGTAGGTATATTATTATTAACTTAATTATGGTACTCCTAAGCTGGCCTTTGCTAAAATCGTCCTCAATCTGATTCAGGTGCGTATGCTGAGGTCGACCCCTTCCAACTCTCCCATCCACACTCGTCTTGTATTTAGTCTATCTCCTTTCATTCATCCACTTTATATGTTCAAACCATCTCAATATACCTTTCTAAATCCTCGACACTACATCTTCTTTCACTCCATAAAATAAACTTTACTTAAAGTTTTAGTTAAACTATATAGGTACGTTGAATAAAACTTGATATCATACTTAATAACGATATTACTTATTGATAAAATAAAATTGTAAGGTGTCCATAAAATTAAATTATAATAATGACGGACAAACACTAATGGGAACAGTGGCCTTGCATTCCTTGGAAAGTTTGGATAAGCCAAATTTGTATGTTATTGCTTTTAATTTTGGGCCACGAAGCTTTAATCGCACTTTGCGCGCAAGCCCGCACGTGATATTTTGTAGAAGAGCCACGCTCAAAAGGCCAAAGTGCCGTATGTGGCTCGCGAGTCGCGGTTTTGCCGACCACTGGCCTAAGCTATCATTTACATTTTTATTTTTCTACATAAATTGTAAACAACGTTCTATGAAATGTTTCCATTGTAAATAGCAATACTTGTTGAGTCCTTTAGTGTTTACGAAGGTCGTGGCTCCGGGGAAGCCTTCGCCTCCAGTATGACAATTAATTTAACATAACATTAGCTCTAGGCTACATAAATGAAGTTTACCATTGCGAATATGAACTTTGAAGGGGGCATCACGGTTAAGGCAGGGTCCGATCAACTGGCATAACTGTTGAACAGGAGGAGTAATAGGCAAGTTGTTAGTTCTTCAGGATTTTTTTTTAATTGCTTTCTTTTCTTTACACAATTTTATTTACAGAAGGTTATCAAAGATTTACAAGTGTTAACTTGCTAACAAGATCGCGCCTTTTGACGGTAAATATGTAGGGGATCTATGTGATCATAGATCGTTTAACTCTTCATTGTCAATATGGTCTATTGATCCATAGAAATTAGTGGCTAGCATGCCAATAAATTGAAGTAGTGAGTTGGCTATGTCGAGTATGAACCATTTGTACCTCGTGATTGTACACCCTGTGGGTTTCTTTGGAAGATATCATATCTGGATTTACAGATATGATACATTCTTTACCCATGTCTTTGCCTATAAAACCAGACTTCATAACTTTTATAAATTCCAAAGAAACCTACTGGGAGTCTACATCACGAGGTAAAAATAAATTAAATAAAAGATTTATTTGTAAGTATGTTCTTTTAACAAATACTGGTACCTTAAATTACACAATTACCTTCAATTACTTTGAATATAATGCACAATATTTTACTCAGTGAAACTCGAACCATGGGAAATCCCCAACAACACTCTGAAATCTCTAGAACAGTTCGGTAAATGTCAAAAGTTTCTTGTCTGATAAAAAAGGTAAAAAAAGAATTTCATAGGTCACCAAGTGTTCTAAATAAAGATCTTAGACTTGCTCACGTGATAGGTCCATTTAGACTTTTGGACGATGTCCAAAGTCTCTCAATAAAATACGTAATGTACACTACCAGTACAATTTATTCCTTTTTTACTACACTGTTAAAAATAGGTATTCAAAAATAAGTAAAATGTACTCATTTTTAAAAAAACATGTACTTAAAAATGAATACAATGGGTAAAAATGAATAAAAGAGCATATGCTAGCCTGCATAGGCTGCCTTCATAAATCACTTTCTATAAATATTGACAATTACAACCAAGACTTACCGGGAATAGAACCCATATCAGCAGGCACCACTTTCCAGAGCCTTATCCGTTAAGCTACCAGGGCGGCGTGAAGAAGTTATAAACAAAATAAATGTTAAAAAGGTGTGCCACAAGAATGGGAAGTAAGCTAATTGAATTTTAATAACTCGGTTTCCATTGAAGCAATTGATATCAAATAATGTGGAAAACCATCTTCTGAACAAATATTTTAGGTTCGTCAGATCGCTTTGTTAAGATGGCTAGAACATAAGCTGAGATTAGTAATATTAAATCACGATGATTATTTTTGAGAAAGTACTGAGACATAAATTTGAGTCCGTCATCGCTCATTTACGATGCAATTGTATTCAACGAAAAACAAGTAAGCTTAGGTACTCATCATTTTTAAGTACCTTTATTTTTACAAAGCTGAATTTGAGACAAATCTATGCATTGGTATTGAGAATGGAACCACGAACTGTTGAGGAGGAAGGTTGTTATTCAAAATCATGTTGGGAATTGAGTTTTAACCCCTTTTCGGTCTTTTTTTTTAATTTCCATTATCTTCATTTTCAAGAATAAAAAAATTCTTTTATATTTTGTATGTCGGTCTATACTGTCCATTGCTAAGCCCGTACAGTTTCCTATAGACCATGCTGGATGTGAAATGCATGTCGCTGCTATGTAAAAAAGATACTTAAAAATAAGTGTCATGAATCTACTCGTTTTCCTTTTGAGTAAAATTGCATCGTAAATGAGAGATGACGGACTCAAATTTAAGTCCCCGTACTTTCCCAAAAATGAGCAGCGTGATTTCATATTTCCAATCTCAGCTACTGTTCAAGCCATCTTACCAAAGCGACCTGGACACACTTATAAATAGTTGTTCAAAAGATGGTTTTCCACATCAATTGATCTCGATTGTTTAAATGGAAACTGAGTTATTACAATTCAATTATTTTACTTCCCATTCTTTTGGCACACCTTTTTAACGTTGCTTCTGTTTACAACTTCTTCACGTCGCCCTGGTCGTACAATGGATATGACACTGGACTGCGGTTCCTGAGGAGATGGGTTCGATTCCCGGTAAGTCTTGGTTGTAATTGTCGATATTTATTGTGATTTATGATGGCAGCCTATGTAGGCTGGCATCTCCTCTTTTTATTTAGGCCTCCGTAGCCGAGCGGTTCCAACGAGGTCAGCTAGGAATACGAAGGTTCCCGGTTCGATGCCAGGTGATGGACTTGACAAAGAAAAGTAAAAAGTAGTGATCTTGTGATCGGAGGGTTGCCAGCTTTGCTACAAAATACTAGAAAAGTCGTCCAGAACATCCGCAAAAATTAACGGCGTGTATACGGGACTGGTGCACGATACATCTGATCGGGGTCCAAAGTCCCGACGTCTATTGAAGGCGTTGGGTACCAGTTCAAGTGTTTCCTCGTCATCTGACCATGGTTCTAAAATAACGAGGTGCAGGTATGAATGTGTATGTGTGCCCGGGGCTTTCCTTCGAGATAGACCCCGAACCGTCGCCAATAGCCCACTGTGCAGCTCTAGTGCGACGTTATTTAACCAAACCAAACCTCTTTTTATTTATTGTACTCATTTTTGAGTAAGTGTCTTTTTTAAATTGAAACTAGTTTATTTGGAGCCATGATAAGCATCAAATGTACCTAAAAATGAGTACTTTTAACTATTTTTGAGTAACTATTTTTAACAAGTTGACCAAGGAGGGGTTACTGGAGGAGGAAGATAATAATATCTAGTCGCTTGTTATTGTGCACAACAGGCTTTTGACTTATGAATTATCATTTGCACGAGAATTTTCTGAACTACACTCAAATCTGTTTTTGTGCGGTTTTTTTTGTGCGGTTTTTTTTGTGCGACTTTTTTTATGCGATTTTTTTTTGTGCGGAATATGAAAATGTCAATCAAATTGGAACATAATTGATTATATGGCTACCGAGACATATACAAGCGTCTAGTGAAACAACAGTCGTCGCAAAGACTGATCACCGACTTCAGGGTAACTGAAAAAAAAGTCAACTCTAAACGAGTGCGAGTTAGTATCTTCAAGTGACGAAGGCGATTATGAACCAAGTTCGCGTATTGTCAGACTACGAAGGATAATGGTTATACGTTTTGAAAAGTTTGTATGGGTAAAATAAGTACATATGTTAATAAAATATTTAAAAATGTTCGCATGTGTATTTTCTAAATCAGATTCCAAAAGGTGTGGCGAGATTCCAAGTAGCTGTCAAGCCTCGTGTCTTGATTTCGTTTAAAAAAAGCAATTCCTAGTTATTTCGTAAAGTTTTGAGTTATTTTCTATGTGAGACTTTTTTTATGCGGTCCCTATCCACCGCATAAAAAAATATTTTTTAATTGCGTTGCGAAAACTATTTTTTATAGCTACTCGTGAAGTTTTGTGCGAATTGTTTTATACGTTTTTTCTATGCGGTCCCTATTCACCGCGCAAAAACAAGTGTTAGTGTACTTATTTGTTAAGAAATTAATATTCTTGCCGTTCATAAAATATATAAATGGCTAACATAGAAATAAGTAAGCGTTTATTATGCAAACACCTAATAGTATTGGGACTATGTGACGAATCGTTGCCAAAGACTGATAGACCTTATCAAAACACTATAGCTATAAATTCTATATAAAATACCTCACACCATAATTTATTTAACGATACTGCGTTTTTAAGTAAACGGTACCGTACTAGAATGGATGTCATCATTTAAAACAAAAATGTCGTCGTCGTTTTTACATTTTATGAAGTCCATAAACTAAATTATATAACTCCGACAAAAATGTATAAATTTTTTGCATTATATACATAATATGTTAATTAAAAAGTAGTAAATAATTTAAATTACATAAACTTTTCAAAATATATGCAGGACTATTTTGTCCAATAGCATCTATCTCTTTGTGGCTGAGTTGTACAATAAGACAAGTCATTAATATATTTTTTTAATTTGTTTTTAGCCGGACTTAAAGCGCGAACTCAGTGCCAAAAGACATTATTTATCCGTTCTTTATTTTTTTAATTTATGTTCGCAAGTTCAATAAATAACGAATGTCTTCTCTTGGGCCGAAATATAACGTTAGTTCTGTTTTGCGGTATGCAGTAATCCGGAACTATAATTTTTTTTAAATATCCAAATTCGAAAATATATTTGCCGGATAATAAATGTTCTAGCATGGTATGAAATGAGATAAGTCTTTATTATAAAAAATTATTCGGAATGTTTCTACAAATTTTGCTACGTCACGAAATCACTGAGCGCCCTTCCCCCACGTCGCGCCACAGTCACATGTAATAGACGCACTCCCCTGTATTGCGGAATAACAGAACGTTCAACGTTTAACTAACACGACAAGTTTTTTCACGTACACTGTTAAAAATAGGTATTCAAAAATAAGTTATGATTATAAGAATGAACTCATTTTCGAGTACATTCGATGCTTATTATGGTTCCCGAATACATAAGTTTCAATTTTGAGAAAGACATGTATTCAAAAATAAGTACAATTAGTAAAAATGTATAAAAGGAGCAGATGCTTGCCTATATAGGCTGCCTTCATAAATCATTTTCAATAAATTTCGACAATTACAACCAAGATTACCTGTCTTACAGGTAATCGTACCTGGTAAGACTTACAGGTAATCGAACCTCAGGCACCGAAGCCCACAGACTTATCCGTTATACTACCAAGGCGACTACAAGAAATTTATAAACAGAAGTTATGTTAAAAAAGCCGCGCCAAAGAATGGGAAATAAGATAATTAAATTGAAATAACTTAATTTCTATTTAAGTAATCGACATCAAATAATATGGGAAACCATCTTCTGAACAACCATTCTAAAATTGTCACGTCGCTTCGTTAAAATGAGTTAAACAGCAGATGAGATTAGCCACGCTAAATCACATTGCTCATTTTGAGAAAGTACGGTTACTTAAATTGGAGTACGTCCTCGCTCATTAACGATGCAATTGTACTCAAAGAAAAACGAGTCTGTTCCGGTGCTTATTTTTAAGACCCTTTTTTTACAGTGCTGCGTCCTGCTGGAAGTACGTTCTATCATAAAGTATAGGATGCATGACAAAGCTGACAATTGAATAAATACCAAATCCTAACGGCAGGGGCTGAATTAAAAAAAATCTATACTTTAGACGCAACGGAATGATAGGAGCCCCTCTCGTTAAAAAAAAATCTGCAATCTAGTTAGTGGAATAACAATTAAAATTATAAACTCTTTGCACTCCGTTGGCGCCGCTCAGGCGACTATATAACAACTCGATCTTTTGGTGCCCTATTCTTTAATATAAACTCAAAAAATGTCTTGTATGTAAAACACATCGATCTTTTTTTTTTCAACTTGTTCTCTTGCAGATCCAAAACAGATTATGATATTTTCCCCTCTATGAGCATAAAAAATTGGGGGGGGGGGGGTACAAGAGGAGGAATAACTGTTCTTTATAAATAACGCAAATGTCAAAATGTTATTGGAGTGGAAAGGGTTAAGGAATAATATATATTAAAATTTGGAATTTCAAGAAAAAATCAGTGCCAAAATTATTAACCCTTTCCACTTCAAAAACATTTTGACATTTGCGTTCTTTCTAAATAACAGTTATTTATCTTTGTTTTTCCCCCAGAATTTTTTATGCTCATAGAGGGGAAAATATCATAATCTGTTTTGGATCTACAAGAGAACAAGTTGAAAAAGAAAGATCGATGTGGTTTACATACAAGACACTTTTCGAGTTTATTTTAAAGACGAAGGAACCAAAAGAACGAGTCATTATGTTGTCGCCTGAGCGGCCCCAACGGAGTACAAAGGGTTAAAATTGTTCAAATGAATATTTGTTGACAAATTAAATTTACTGAAATATATTTAAACAATTTTTTTTAAATATTAAAATAGGATTGACTAAATCTGAATTTTAATTTTACCCATTTTTACTGCTCTGCCAAAATTACGGCATGTTCTTTTAATTTCCTGTTCTTCAAAATAAACGAGAACATAATTTTCTTAATTTTTAAATAAGACGTTCTTCCTTTACTTTTTCGGCCACTAACTACGAACATATTTTTTGTCATTTTAATAACTATACCTTAAAAATAACGTAAATATGAAGACATGATATTATTTAACCCTTTGCAATCCGATGTCGCCTCTCAGTCGATAACATAACGCCCCGTTCTTTTGTTTCCCTGTTCTTTAAAAAAAACGAGAACAACCTGAACTTGTGTTTAGAACATCAATCTTCTTTTCAACTTGTTCTCCTGCAAATACAAAACAGATTAGGATTTTTTTTCCCTTTATGAGTATAAGAAAAATGGGTTGAAAAGAACGTAAAGAGGAATAACTGTTCCATAGAAAAGAACACAAATCGCAAAGTGTTCTTGGAGTGCGAAGGGTTAACTGACATTACGAAATACATATTATCCCTTTGCACTCCAAGAACACTTTGCGATTTGTGTTCTTTCTGTGGAACAGTTATTCCTCTTTACGTTCTTTTGTAATAGATCTTATTTTTTTATACTCATAAAGCTTAATCTGTTTTGTATTTGCAAGAGAACAAAATGAAAAAAAGATTGATGTTCTAAACACAATATCCTGCTGTTCTCGTTTATTTTAAAGAACAAGGAAAACAAAAGAACTGGTCGTTATGTTGGCGCCTGAGAGGCGCCTTCGGAGTGCAAAGGATTAAAAAACGACTTTCTTTCGTTACTTTTTCGTCCACTAACTACAAACATATTTTTTGTCACTTAAAAATAACGTGAATATGAAGACAGGATAATATTTAACTGACATTACGAAATACACATTAAAATATGCAAAATTTCTATAAAATATTTATGACATTTACTCCTTTGAAATATTTGTTTAATATAAACAAAGAATAAACAAAAATGTGTCTAAAAGTTCACCTAATAGAAATAGATGTAAAAATCGTGTGAGTGGAATACCATCTACATATTTTTCTCATTATACATGTCATTGAAATGGCAACAGGTATTCTGCAGACGATTCATTACGAATTCATTTTTCTTTGACAAACGAAAACAACTTTCAGGAAGATAGTTGACAGAAACACTTGATGAATTACACGAATTTCTGCACGCAATTCAGAATAATTTTTTTTGCTTGTCATACGTGTGCGTGATGTCTTTTAAAATAATTAAAACGCTGGAAAGTCTGCAGTATTTTATAGTTGTCATGTAACGTCCTTAAAATTAGCTACATAGGTGAAAATGATAAAAAAAATCTTTGATAAGAATTTAGGCGCCGATGTGTGTAATTTTTTTAAAGAAAACAAAGCAAGTACAGGAGGGTAAGGGCGTCTACTGAGACAGACGGGACAAATTTTTTTTACGACCAATCGCCATTTCGGATATTTACTGAAATGACGGTGTACGTCATAGCTTCATGGTTGGGATCTTCGAGCATGTATCCTTCATAGTAGAGAAAACATAATATTAAAATATCGCTAACATCAAAGTGAGGCCAACATGTATGGCCTCAGACACGTGGTTAATTTCGTCATTCCATTCATAAATTTTCACTGTTACACATTTCCCAATTCATCAGCCAATCGCGAGTATTTTTTAATTCATAATTTTGAAAAGAAGTCACGTGCCTGAGGCCATGAGATGTTGGTTTCACGATTATGACGTCATATTCGCTCTACTACAGTCCATTCATGCTCGAAGGTTGGGATACTACACAATCACAAACGATTTTTTTTAAATTAATGCGTTAAAAGTATAAAAAGCGAAAATGAAGTAAACGAAATAATTGGAATGTTTAAAAGGATAAACGATATTTTCAAAGTAACTTTCAATCATTTTGTGACATTTTAAATTTTTAACAAAAAAATAAAAGTTCGCATATCCTCGAAAGATTTCAATGTAGATGCAAAATATTGCAATAGACCTTGGATATAACCAAGGATAGTGAAGACTATATATAGAAGGTGCGCTCGTTTTTCGCTTTTTGAAAGAGGGCAAGGAAAGGCAACTATTTGACGTCATCTTAGCTCCGCCTTACTTTTAACATCATGTTAGCTCCGCCTTACTATCGGTTTTTGATCATTCTCATTGGCTGTGTGTTTCAAGCATTGCTATTTAGGTTCGATCCCCGGTTGGGTAACAACTGGTGATTTAATTTTTAATTAGAAAAATAATGTCAATATCTGTAAATAATTGTGTTCAGGTAACTTCACTACTAATCCGTCCTTGTTTTGTTATGTCCCCGTATTTTACTTGATTGAAATTGTAACTCATTTAACATGTACAATACAAATACATTGACCGGATAGTTCCTCCCACTATTTTACTCTTTCAAAATTCATTGAAATGCTCTCGTGGCAGCTAATATTATTTTACAACTGTGGATAACCACACCGATTCTGACTGTAAACACACTAGCATGGACATCGGAGAAAAGGTGAGCAATGATCCACCCCCTCCTCTCTTTGTTAAATGTGATATAAATGTTCGAAAACATCTTATCGAACTTGACAAACTTTCAAATGGAAAATTTCACTGTGAAAAAACTGGGAATAATTTAAAAATTAATGTTGTAAACGCAGAAATGCGTCAAACTTTTTCGGAATATTTTAAATCTGTAAATTGTGGTTTTTATACCTATTCGGACAAAAGTGTCCTTCCACTCAAAATTATCATTAAAGGTCTCCCTGCGGAGTTTTCTCCGGAGGAAGTTCAGGATGACCTTCAAAAATTAGGATTCCCAGTCACCAAAATTACCCAGTTTCGCAAAAGACCGAGCAAGACACCGATCGGCGTTTACTTGGTTGAACTGCCTAAAACTACTGAAAACGAGTGCATCCTCAATGTCCATAGCCTCTGCTATGTCAATATCAAATGCGAACTCTACCAGCCAAAGAACAAAGCAATGCAGTGCTATAACTGCAATCACTTCGGACATTCTTCTTTAAATTGTTCAATGCCCACGAGATGCCTCAAATGTGGTGATGGCCACGAGACTCGCTCATGTACTATCAAATGGCTAGAACACCCAGAATGTATAAATTGCGGGACTATTGGTCACGTTGCCTCTTGGCGGCAATGCCCAGCATTCCCCAAAATGAAAGAAATCGTCAAAAAAGTGCAAAATGAAAAAGAAAAATCTGCGCGAACAAATCCTCCAAAAACGCAAAAGAGTCGTTCCGAGAATGTTCGCAAAGAAAATTCAATTTCTGATTCCACAAAAACCCAAGCTCTGTTCCAGTCCCAAGCGCTTCAGGATATTGCGCCGCTACTGGAGCTGATGCAAGAATTTAAGGTTCTTTTCCATGGCACCGAGGGGATCTCGTTCCTGACAAAAGCTTTAAAGGATAAGCCTGACGTTGGGGACAAGATGCAAGCTCTCGTCAACTTCTTCTCCGATGCGGGAGCACTGGTGCACCCCCCTGGATGTATCAGTCCCTCCCAGCAATAAGGACCTTCTATATCTTCATCCTGCGGGTGCATACGGCGCACTCCCCTGGGATGCTCGGTAGGCCCCGCCCACCATTAATGTACTCTCCCCATCTAATGTGCGTAGGCACTGGACGCACCAGCAACAGGATGCACGGGCGCCAGACCGTCTACAATTCATGATAACTCTCCCCTCCAATCAGATGGAGGCAAGCTCTTTCAACAGCCAATCGGATAGACTTTCACCTAATTGTGACTTTTTACCCATGTGCCCAAGCCGTGTTACTCCGCTCGCGGAGGGATATGGAACTACTTGAATTTTAGGCCAATTTCTCTCCCCTCCAATAAGGATCAAGATAACTTTATTTCGGACCAATCACGATATTTTCAACGAACTAATGTGCTCTCTCGGCTCCCTTTCGGTGCCCTGCTTCAGGACTCATTTTAGTGCCATTCCAAGCCTTCCTCCCTCGTTGGATGTGAATTTCTTGGAACTTCTGCGTGTGTTTTGGATTTTTATTTGTTTTGGATTTGTTTTTGTGTGTGTTGTTTTGTGTTGTCCCTTACTCATGTTCTTCAAATCATGTACTATTTATGTAAAGATAAAATTGTAGGAAGGGTTGAAGAAGCTTCGCTTCTAGGTACCTAGACTAATAAATTCAGTCTAAATTCAGTCTAATATTATTTTAATACACTTAATTTATTAAGCAACTCTTTTGCAATTTTTCCATACTAAATCCAATCCTTAAAATATAATTTAAACTCATAAAATGCAGTAAAAGTAACTAAATAAAGTTAGCTTATCACTTTTTAATAGTTCACAAAAAACGAATAGATGGCAGCACCATCAAACAACGCGCCCGCATCTAGTTCAGCCTTGCCATTGGTTCAAACGAGAGCATTAGACACGCCCACAGAAGGCGAAAGTATGCGTCACTATGACATCAAATAGTTGCTCTCTCCGCCTTCCGTCAGGCAGCGCGAGAACGAGCACACCTTATATATATATATATATATATATATATATATATATATATATATATATATATATATATATATATATATATATATATATATATATATATATATATATATATATATATATATATATATATATATATATATATATATATATATATATATATATATATATATATTGGAAGAGAGAAGGGTTAGGGAAGATGGTCCTGGAGAGGCAACGGAGAGAAAGGAATGATATATATATATATGGTCTTCACTATCCTTGGGATATAACGACCCCTAACGGAAACAAACAAGGCGTTCGTTATAACGAAAAAGGTAGTTGCAACAAATTAAAAAAGAAACTGTTGCTGATTTAGGTGAATCGAGAAAAATAAATACTAGAAAAAATAATTTTAGAAAACAATGTGATATTGCATTTCAGATTATTATATTTATAATTTGATTGTGCAAGTATACCATGACCAATACACCCAAAATGATGTTGCTTCAATGAACAATAGTATTAACCACTCACAGTATAAATATATCAAAAACTCACATTTAATCGAAGACTATTTAATTTCAAATATAGATATCACTATAAAAAGAATTATTATACAAATTTGTTGCAATCAATCACGTATATTTTTTTAAAGGAGTTGCTTTCGAAATTTTTCCTAATAATTCCTGCAACTTTTGTAACTTTGTAACACAACAGAAAATGAAACCTGGGATCATATATTTTTAGTCGGTCCAATTTACGATGCATTCAGACGAAAATACTTATCATCAATTGAATCCGTAACCATTTCAACCGTCCTAATATTTTACAAAAAAGAATATTTTTGTTTCTTTAATTACGCGATCTCTGTTTTAAAATTCGGGAGGACTTGATTAGTGAACTTGTGCAGGAATAACAGATTAAAACCCTAATTCTAATTGCTCATGTAATTTATTTTTGTATTTTTTTGCATATTTGTTAAAATTGTGTTAAATTTTTTTTTAATGTATTATCTTGTATTTTGTGTTATCTAATTTTGTATCCGGTTTTGTTAAATAATGTTGCCAACCTTTGTAAATGAGACACGGCCCACTACAATATACTTATATATCTATCTATCTATATTTATAATTTAAAGGGTTTAATTTTATTTTCATTTAACCTTTATTTCTATTCAGTTGGTTTGGTTAATTAACGTCGCACTAGAGCTGCACAGTGGGCTATTGGCGAAAGTTCTGGGTCTATCTCGAAGGAAAGACCCGGGAACACATACACATTCACACACACATTCATTCCTACCTGAACCTCGTTATTTTAGAACCATGGTCAGATGACGGGGAAACACCTGAACTGGCACTCAACGCCTTCAATAGACGTCGGTACTTTGGACCCCGATCAGATGTATCGTGCACCAGTCCCGTATACACGCCGTTATTTTTGCAGATATTCTGGACGACTTTTCCAGTATTTTTGTAGCGAAGCTGGCAACCCTCTGATCACAATATCTGTACTATTTTACTTTCCTTTTGTCAAGTCCATCTCGCGGATTCGAACCACTAATCCTCGGATTAGTAGCTGAATGCCTTAACCGCTCGGCCACGGAGGCCTCTTATTTCTATTCAGATGGTGAATGGTCATTTCATTTGATTTTCAAAATATGACAAAAAGAATTAAAGAAGGTATAAATATTTACAAATATCTAATTACCAGTATTTTTTCTAAAATAATTTGTATAATTATGTGATAAAAAACGGAATAATATAATTGGTCCATGCACTTCCTAAAAACTTTATAAAACGGTTATTTATCACCATGTCACTAATTCAAAAGACTACCCACTGACTTTTATGTCATTCCACGTCCGCTAATCAAGCCCCGTCCCTCGTTGGATTCTTGACCAGCTCTCCTGGTCTCTCTCTCTCTAGCCGCCTGACGGCTATGTTAGATCTGAAATGTCTGAAGCCTACAGCGGTAATTAATCGTAAGATAGTCACCGAGTCGCACCCCATATTAAAGATTTATCACCAAACTGTCCAACAGTTTCAATCATATAAATAAATCCGACATAGCCTATGGCACAATTTCGATACAAAATCATGGGGCCTTAGGCCCGTCACTTTGGTCAAATCTATATCACAGTATTTATTACCTTTAAATATAGTATCAAATTTAAATATAAGTTTAAATGGTCTACAGCTCTAGACACCCATTTCTATAAATATCCGTGAATTACGAACTTTTGATTGAAGTATGCATTTATATCAATGTTTGCAATATATATTAATATATTTATCAACATTTTAAATTATTAGTAAAGCTACTATTTAATATAATATTGTGGAAATTGCACATAACTTATTTTCATTTAACTGTCTATTAAATAATAAAGTTTTTATTTTGTGTCCTTCAACGTTAATAAAGTTGAATTATAAAGTTATGTATTACGAAATTTTACAATACGAAAATTCCGCACTTATTTTATCTAATTTTATGAACTTTGAAATGGCATAGTGAAATTGTGCAATAAACGTTTTTAACATGAGATTCATCATAAGTTTATAATAAATAATTTAAATCCTTACCAAATTCTTATAATTATCAGGTCATTATCTCGCCTAACAGATGGTTAAATAATTAAATTATATCTTTGAGATTTACCACGACTGGGAAACAGAATATGATTTATTAAATTCCTCTCCAAATTTAAATCCAGTCATTTATAATTAACCAAAGAATCCGATTTCAATCATAGCTTAATTAAATATTATTAAATTTCCTTGCACTGACACTTACAACTGGTTGATTAGATGACAGTCAAGCCACTAAAATCACGTGTAAAAGCGATGATTTGATGCAACGTTAAATTCATTTCGGTTAAAATTAACCGCCGACAATTCTTCGTGTGAAATCTGCCTTTATATTAACAGTCACACTGTTAAAATGAGGTACTCAAAAATAGATAAAATATGCTCATTTTTGAGAACATTCGTTGCTAATCATAGCTCCGAATAACATAAGTTTCATTTTTGAAAAAGCATGTACTCAAAATTGAGTTAAATTAATAAAAACAGCAGTTCCTTGCCTACGTAGACTGTCTTCATAAATCACTTTCCATAAATATCAACAATTACAACCAAAATTTAAGGGAATCGATCCCATATCCTCAGGCACCGCAGTCCAGTCCCTTATCCATTGCACAACCAGGGAGACGTGAGGAAATAATAATTAGAAGAAATGTTAAAAAAGGTTTGCCAAAATAATATGAAGCAAGATAATTGAGTTGTAATAACTCAGTTTCCATTTAAACAATCGACATTAAATAATGTGGAAAACCGTCTTCGTAACAACTATTTTAAGTTTGTCAGGTCACTTTGTTAAGATGGCTTGAACAGCAATATAAGCAATATTAAATCACACTGCTCATTTTTGAGAAAGTACGGTTACTTTTATTTTGAGTACGTCATCATTTACGATGCAGTTGTACTCATATGGAAACGGTTATGCACAGGTTCTCATTTTTAAGTACCTTTTTTATACAGTGCACGAATAACCAAATGGTAATTTAGAGGACATTCAATATAATTTAGAGGACACACAAGTTAAAGAAATTCGATTTAAAAGCACTAATATAATTCAATATAAAAAAAGTCTTTGGTAAACAGTAGCCGGCCAACAATTGTCCATATTAACAATCCTTACCCTTTTACGTTGATATCCGTAATTTAGAATAATATAAACTTTAAATAATAACTTCATGTAAATTGTAAAGTCTACAACCAAATATATTTTCAAATATAACTCAATCAAACAGTATTCAATTTTTCCACAATTCAAAATTTCAATTCTTCAATTAATTCAACAAATTCAATTCTTTTTCCTGTGTGGGATTCGGCAGCCGTTACGAAAGCTGCTTGACGACGAAATTCAAGCGATTCATTTCCAAATGTGGAATTGGGACAATGGAATTGAATCGGTTCAAAAGTACCCCAGCAAAAAATGTCAGCATGAAAGCTTCATCAAAATTGGCAAATTGAAGGTTGTTTGAAGGTTTTATAAAGGATATTGAAACAAAAAAAACTGCAGTTTATTTTAAGTTTTTAATTTTCCTGCATAAAACCTTTAAAATATCTGCATTTTCCCTTCATGATTTAAAACTGAAGGTTTTTTGCAGGTTTTTATGAAGGTTTTTTGCAGGTTTTTTTTATGAAGGTTTTTTGCAGTTTTTATGAAGGTTTTTTGCAGGTTTTTATGAAAGTTTTTTTCCAGTTTTTATGAAGGACATTGAAACAAAACCCTTTAATTTTATAGATCTTCAAAAAAACTGCAGTTTTCCTGCATAAAACCTTCAATTTCAAAATTTTGATGAAGGTTTTATGCTGAGTTTTTTTGCTGGGACGGCTGCTGAATCTCATGCAAGATAATGTTCTCCTTTAAAAATAAGCCTCATATATAGGATTGGAGTAAAACTGTTAAACCACTGACGCTCAACGCAATTGTAAAGTTTTTTTCACTGCTTACATTTAAAGAAGTTTCCTGTGCATGGTCTTATATATCATTTTATTAAAAAAACTATCAGTTAATTGTAAAGAAATAACTCGTAAATTGTGTCACAAAACTTTAAAATGAAAACATATCGTAAAATGGTGTATTTTATATATTCAAAATTTGGGGGCATTGCTTTAAAAAAAATGGAGATCCCCTGAACGTAATATCACGTCTATGATCGTCAGGATGTTAATACATTTGCTACTCCATACTTAGTATTGAGAAGATTTGTCCGACAGCAATTTTTTAGCACTATGCATGGCACATTAGAAATAAATAATTAAAAAATAATAAAGAATTGAAGGAAAGAAATAATTAAAAATATCAATAATTAATTTCGTAAAATGGTGTATTTTTATACATTTAAAATTTGGGGGCATTGCTTTAAAAAAAAAGGGAGATCCCTGAACGTAATACTCACATCTATGATCGCCAGGATGTTAATACATTCGCTACTCCATACTTAGTATTGAGAAGATTTGTCCAACAACAATTTTTTTAGCACTATGCATGGCACATTAAAAATAAATAATTAAAGAAATAATAAAGAATTGAAGGAAATAAATAATTAAAAATAATATTTATTTTGTAAAATGGCGTATTTTTATACACTTAAAATTTGGGGGCATCGCTTTAAAAGAGCATGGAGATCCCTGAACGAAATATCAGGTCTATGATCGTCAAGCTGTTAATACATTCGCTACTCAATACTCAGTATTGAGAAGATTTATCCGACAACAATTTTTTAGCACTATGCATGGCACATTAAAAATAAATAATTAAAGAAATAATAAAGAATTGAAGGAAAGAAATAAATAAAAATAATACTATTAATTTTGTAAAATGTTGTATTTTTATACATTTAAAATTTGGGGGCATCGCTTTAAAAAAAAATGGAGATCCCTGAACGTAATATCACGTCTATGATCGTCAGGATGTTAATACATTCGCTACTCCATACTTAGCATAGAGTAGATTTATCCGACAACAATTTTTTAGCACTATTCATGCATATTAAAAAATAAATAATTAAAGAAACTGACATGGTGAGTTTTCCTCAATAGGAGAGGATACGAGGTCCATGTTGTAATTTCCTGCTCAAAACTGCTACACCAGGTACCAAGCACCGGAAATGGTTAATTTATAGAACACACGCTGCATATATCCTTAATACTATATAAATATTAATCACATCATAGTTTAATTAAACAACCTTAAATTTCTTAATAACGTAGAATTACATATAAGAAATAGTTATTGAAATTTCTCCAGAAAAAAATTCTACACCTGCAACAGCAAAGAATTTAAAAGACACACACATATATAAATATATATATATATAAATTATAACTTTTTTTAATAGCATTAAATATTTCAATAACCTAGAATTACAAATAAGGAATAGATATTGAAAGTTTCTGCGAAAAAATTCTCTACACCTGCACCGGCAAATGCTTAATGTAGACGACACACGTTGCATATACCTTTAAAACTGTAAAAATAGAAAACACATTTTATCCTATTTAAATAACATTAAATGTTTCAATAATCTAGAATTACATATAAGCAATAGATATTGAAATTTTTGCAGACAATTTCTCTGCACCGGCAAAGCATTAATTTAATGGACACACGCTGCATATATCTTTCAAAATATAGAAATATTAAACAAATCATAGCTTAATTAAATAATATTAAATTTCTTAATAACCTAGAATTACAAATAATGAATAGATATTGAAAGTTTCTGCGAAAAATTTCTCTACACCTGCACCGGCAAATGCTTAATGTAAAGGACACACGTTGCATATACCTTTAAAACTGTAAAAATAGAAAACAAATTTTATCCTATTTAAATAACATTAAATGTTTCAATAATCTAGAATTACATATAAGCAATAGATATTGAAATTTTTGCAGACAATTTCTCTGCACCGGCAAAGCATTAATTTAATGGACACACGCTGCATATATCTTTATAAATATAGAAATATTAAACAAATCATAGCTTATTTTAAATAATATTAAATTTCTTAATAACCTAGAATTACATATAAACAATAGATATTTAAAGTTTCTGCGAAACATTTCTCTACACCTGCACCGGCAAATTTTAATGTAGAGGACACACGCTGCATATACCTTTAAAACTGTAAAAATAGAAAACAAATCATAGCTTACTTAAATTACATTAAATGTTTCAATAACTCAAAATTGCATATAAGAAATAGATATTGAAAGTTTCAGCAAAAAAATTCTCTACACCGACAAGGAGTTAATTTTGAAGACCCAAGCTGAATATACCTTAAAAAATGTAGAAATAGAAGCCAAATCATAGCTTAATTAAATAACATTAAATTTCTCAATAACCTAACGCTAATAGCTCAATGTGAAGCTCTAGTGCCACGCAAAAACCTCGATAACCTAAAATTACATATAATCATAATTTCTGCAGAAATTTTCTCCACACAGATTAATCCAATGGGTTAATTTTGATGACATACACTGCATATACCTTTAAAACTGTAGAAATAGAAATCAAATTATAACTTATTTAAATAACATTAAATATCCCAATAACTTAGAATAACATGTAATCAATAGATATTTAAAATTTCTGCAGAAAATTTCTCTGAACCGGCAAAAGGTTAATTTAGAGGACAAACGATGTATATGCCTTTAAAACTTTAGAAATATAAAACGAATTATAGCTTATTTAAGTAACATTAAATATCGCAATATCTCAGAATTACATATAAGCACACATATTGCAAGTTTCTGCAGAAAATTTCCCTGCACCGGCAAAGAGTTAATTTAGAGGACACCCGCTGCATATACCTTAAAACTATAGAAACAGAAAACAAATTAGAGCTTTTTTAAATAACATTAAATATCTCAATAACCGAGAATAACATATAATCAATAAATATTTAAAATTTCTGCAGAAAATTTCTCTGCACCGGCAGAAGGGTAATTTAGAGGACACACGCTGTATGAACCTTTAAAACTTTAGCAATATAAAACAAATGATAGTTTATTTAATTAACATTAAATTTCTCAATATTTCAGAATTACATATGAGCAGAAATATTGCAAGTTTCTGCAGAATTTTTTTCTGCATGGCAAAGCATTAATTTAAAGGACACACTCTGCATATACCTTTTAAAACTTTAGAAATATAAAACGAATTATAGCTTATTTAAGTAACATTAAATATCCCAATATCTCAGAATTACATATAAGCAATAGATATTTAAAATTTCCGCAGAAAATTTCTCTACACCTGCACTGGGAAAGAGTTAATTTAGAAGACACACGCTGCATATACTTTTAAAACTGTAGAAATGGAAATCAAATTATAACTTATTTAAATAACACTAAATGTCTCAATAACCTAGAATAACATATAATCAATAGAAATTTAAAATTTCCGCAGAATATATTTCTACACCGCCAAAAGGTGAATTTAGAGGACACACGCTGTATATGCCTTTAAAACTTTAGAAATATAAAACAAATTATACTTATTTAAATAACATTAAATATCTCATTATCTCAGAATTACATATAAGCATAAATCTTGCAAGTTTCTGCAGAAAATATCTCTGCACCGGCAAAAGGTTAATTTAGTGGACACACGCTGTATATGCCTTTAAAACTTTAGAAATATAAAACAAATTATAGCTTATTTAAGTAACATTAAATTTCTCAATATCTCAGAATTACATATAAGCATACATATTGCAAGTTTCTGCAGAAAATTTCTCTGCACCGGCAAAGAATGTTAATTTAGAGGACACACGCTGCATATACTTTTAAAACTATAGAAATAGAAATCCAATTATAACTTATTTAAATAACATTAAATATCTGAATAACCTTGAATAACACATAATCAACAGATATTTAAAATTTCCGCAAAAAATTTCTCTGCACCGGCAAAAGGTTAATTTAGAGGACACGCGCTGTATACACCTTTAAAACTTTAGAAATATAAAACGAATTGTAGCTTATTTAAATAACGTTAAATTTCTCAATATCTCAGAATTACATATAAGCACACATATTGCAAGTTTCTGCAGAAAATTACTCTGCACCGGAAAAGGGTTAATTTAGAGGACACAAAACCTTCTAAAAAGACGTCGGTCGGTTGCGTTTAGATAGACGAATACCCCTCCTCCCTCCCCCCCCCCCCCCACACACACCCCGCACGGACAGTTCCAGGTCGTGACGTCACAGCCTTGCAGTCTCCACCGCCATCTTTTTTCCCGTGACGTCATCACCCACCCCCCACTCCCCCCTCTATAAAGAACCCAGGAACCGGCAGAGCATCGGCAGATCCAGAATTTCCTCTCCTCGAAAATGGCGACCACCGAAAATAAGAACCACGAACAGGTAAGGTTATTCCTTATTACGAAACCCCCCCCCCCCAACAAACTCCCCCTTTAACTCTCAATCTTCTGCATTATCATTATCTTCACCATTATCTCGTCATCCTTATCATCATCTTCCTAGCAAACATCGGGTCTCTGTGCTTTTCCACACACCGGTAAGACTGGTTATTGATTAAATTCGATCTGCTGCTCTCGGTTGGAGCTATCGCGCTCTTTTAATGTATGTTCCATTATCTTTATGTAATGATAATGTAGCTCTAATGAACGCATAATGTTTGTGAACTCAATTTTGATATGTGTGTTGCGTTTTTAAATTGGGAAACTCAGTTTTTGGTGGGTTTTGAAGGGGATTTTATCATTGGCGGTGGGTTTGACCTTTCGAAGCTGTGTCTTTGGCCGCAAGGTTATTGCTATGGCTACTGCCATACTAAAAGGGATAACCAATTTCGATGTTAAATCTTTGATAATTGTTACCTAAAATATCAATTATATGTATTTGTACAAAATACACTTTTGCAAAGCTATTTATTTTAATTGTATTTTTCAATTTAAATAGTTAAATAGCTAACCAACATCCTAAAAATGATAACCAATTTCGATGTTAAATCTTTTATAATTGTTACCTAAAATATCAACTGTATGTGTTTGTATAATATACGCTTTTGCAAAATTATTAATTTTAATTATATTTACCAACTGAATTAGTGGTAGTTTAACAATTATGCTAAAAATGATAACCAATTTCGATGTTAAAACTTTTATAATTGTTACTTAAAATATCAATTATATGTATTTGTAGAAAATACACTTTTGCAAATTTATTTATTTTAATTGTATTTTCCAATTCAAATAGTGGTATTAAATCAATCATGTTAAAAATGTTAACAATTTCGATGTTAAATATTTTATAATTGTAAGCTAAAATATAAATTATACGTATTTGTAGAAAAGACACTTTTGCAAAAGTATTAATTATAATTGTATTTACCAATTAAAATATTGGTAGTACAACAATCATGTTAAAAATGATAACCAATTTCGATGTTAAAACTTTTATAATTGTTACCTAAAACATCGATAATACGTATTTGTTAAAATACACATTTGCAAAATTATAAATTATAGTTGTATTTATCAATTAAAATACATGCTAAAAATGATAATTAATTTCGATGTTAAATCTTTTATAATTGTTACCTAAAATATCGATTATATGTATTTGTAGAAAAGACACTTTTGCAAAGTTATTTATTTTAATTGTATTTTCCAATTGAAATAGTTAAATAGCTAACCATCATGCTAAATATGATAACCAATTTCGATGTCAAATATTTTATAAATATTACTTTAAATAATAATTAAATGCATTTGTATCAAAATACCATTTTGAAAAGTTATTTAAATTGTGTTTACTATATAAAGTAGCTGTAGTTGCCGGTTTTACTAACAGGTAAAAACCAATTTCGATGAAAATTCTTTTAGATTTGTTACTTTAAATACAAATTATATATATAGTTACCCTTTTGCAAAGTTATTTGTTTAAATTAACCATTTTAATTCGTAAATTTATTAACATTTACTAATTAAAATGGCGATATGGTTACCATATTAAAAGTGATGACTATAATTGTGATGTAATATCTTTTATAGTTGTTAGTTAAGACAATAATTATTGTGCATTAAAAAACAAATGCCCTTGTTGAAAATTAATTATTTGAACTGTAATGTGATAGTTAAATTAGTTACAAAGCGGAATAACTAAGTAACTTTTAACTTTTTTTAATAACTTTGTTTGCTTTCAAATTAGAAGCATGCACGTATAATAGCAATTGATCTTTTGATTAGCCATTCTTGTTATATCAAGCTGTAAAATTAAAGTTTTAGTATTTGCAATTACTTTTATATACTTAAGTAATGTTCATCTGTCTTTAAACTTACTTTTGAAAAAAAAAGCAATTTCAAATTTATATTTTCACCTAATTATATATCTTTAATGTATCTACATACATAAAAAAATAATACTTCTTACATATTTTCCATTAAATCGATAAATTAAAAGCATATTTAAATTACTCAAAAATAAAAATTCGCTTTTAAGATGTAATTTCAATTTTTATTATTCGTTAAATAATTAAAAGGGCCTAAAAGAAGTTAAGAAGTTACTAATAACATATAGTATCACACGTTTTAAATGAACATACAAGTTATTATATAGTAGTAACATTATTTAAAATGTTATTCAATAACTAATTTAATCAGTTTTAATGTTTCTTCTTCATAAATAAATAAAAAAATTGTTTAGAAAGCTTTCAGTTGTTTCATTTTACTAATATCATTATTGTTTGTATCATTTTAATATTAACTTTGATTAATAAAAATGTTTACATTTTGACATAAAAAAAGCCATTTATATTAAAATTAAATACAAAATTAAATGTATTTATTAAAAAAATACAATTTCACTTTCAATACGTTTTATAATATTTTTATAGTAATTTTTATTGCGTAACAAAAAGTTTTTGTATGTATTAGTATTTTATACTAGTAAAAAAAATGTAGTAGTTAAAGCGAAACCCTTTAGTGTTTATTTAACTTTTGACTCATCGACAAAAAGGAGTTTCTAATTCATGCAAATGATCATATTCAATTCATTTTTTTATTTCAATAACAATATTTTTTTTTAATATTTTATAATCCTCAAATAAAAATTTCAATTAAAAATAATACCGTTGGAAAATTATTTTCAAAATTTAATTAGTTTTAATAGATTTACAATAATATTCTATAACATTTACACCTTTTTTTAATATAAATATTAAATATTTTACTACATTATATTCTCCACAAGTATACTTACATTTTTTTTTTTAAGTTCAATATATACATAAAAACTGCATAATTAAATGAACATTTCAAAAGTCGCTCTTTAAATATAATCGAGAACTAAAAGTCAAACTAACTTTTAAAAATAAAAATTATCGTGCAAACCAAAAACAATTCACTTAAATTCTAATTGAATGTTTAGTAATAAAACAATATGTTAGCAAGTAATTTACAACACTTAATAAAGATGTTAAGGAACCATGTAATTTGTTCAGCACATGTAATGTTCATTATGTTAAGCGAATAAACATTTATCTTTCCTTGTGGAATTCTGCCAGAAAAAGACTCAGCAACGATGCCAACATTATATTAATGAAGTGGTAGATAGATTAAAGGCTAAATGAATGAAATATTATATTTAGTGCCATGTTATTTTTAGAATTATCTGTTGCTTTACAGTTTGTGCGAGTTATAAGTTAAATGAAAATTTAATGGCCTAGTTAAATTAACTGTAATTAAATTTTAAGAGACATTTAGTCATTTATTTGTATTTTATTAGCACAAAATAGTTTGTAGGGTTTTTCTTTTGCAAAGATACAGATTTAAAGAATTGGTTCTTTCGCTTAAAAGTTAGAAATAATATGTAATTTTTTTTTAATTATTTGTATTATTAAATATTTTTCTGACTTAACCCTTTGCACTCCGTTTGCGCCGCTCAGGCGACAACATAACGACTCGTTCTTTTGGTACCCTGTTCTTAAAAATATACGAGAACAGCACGATCTTGTGTTTAAAAAACATCGATATTTTTTTCACCTCGTTCTTTTGCAGATCCAAAACTGATTAGGTTTCTTTTTTATATAAGCATAACACATTCTAGGGAAAATAACATAAGAATGAATAACTGTTCTGTAGAAATAACGAAAACCGCAAAGAGTTCTTGGAGTGCAAAGGGTTAAAATTTATGCTTTAATAAAAAATATAGGTAAAATAAAAAATAATATTTGACTCTTCTTCACTAAATTATAACGAACTAGAAAATCAAATTGCTAATCTCAGCTTCTGTTCAAGCCATCTTAACAAAGCGATCTGACATACTTAAAATAGATCTTCATATGATGGTTTTACACGTTATTTAATGTCGGTTACTTCAATGGAAACTGAGTTGTCATTATGTTGTCATTAAAATTGAAAAGTATTCGGAGCTGTCATACTCAATTATGTTACTTCACAACTCAATTATGTTACTTCACATTCTTTGGCATACCTTTTTAACATTACTTCTGTTTATAACTTCCTTCCTTACGTTGCCCTGGTGGTGTAACGGATAAGACACTGGGCTGCTGTGCCTCAGGAGATCTGGGTTCGATTCCCGGTAAGTATTGGTTGTAATTGACGATGTTTATTGAAAGTGATTTATGAAGGCAGCCTATATGTAGGAAAGGAACTGCTCTTTTTACACATTTTACTCATTTTTGAGTACATGACTTTTTTAAAAATGAAAAGTATTCGGAGCTGTCATACGCATCGAATGTACTGAAAAATGAATATATACTTATTTTACTATATTTTACTTATTTTTGAGTACCTATTGTTTACAGACAGTGCACTGGTGTTTTGTTTTTTTCAAGTATACCAGATACAGTGTTTTCCCAAGATATGAGGTTGCAATAAATAATTAAAGCCACACTCATAAGCGAATATAGCAGTCTGTCCCATTTTAAAAAACAAATACAACGTTAAAATACGCAATAAAAATCCATCAAATCTGGACAAGTTTTGGGAGATACATCTCCCTTCATCAACAGAAATCTTATTTTCTGCTGATGAAGGGAGATGTATCTCCCGAAACATGTCCAGATTTGATGGATTTTTATTGCGTATTTTAACGTTGTATTTGTATTTTAAAATTCTTAACGCAATGTTCTATAAGACGAGTTTTTATCTTAGTCTGTCCCATTATACCATGTATGTAAAGTATGTAGGATTTTAATGATACGTCCTTGACTGCATAAATTATCAAGCCAATCCGTAATGAAATACTACAGAAATGCGTAGACGGAAATAGTACAGGACGGAAATAACGAAACAAATGGTTTAAAACATGTACATAATTTATCTGAAAGGTTTAATTATATTAGTTTATATAGTATATTCCCCTTTTAACAATTGTAGTTTAGAAACACTTGTCAGGAACAACGGATATTAAAACAAAAGTTGTTGAAAATAACACTTGTCAAAAGGACATTTTTTAAAACGAACATTTGTCAAGCGATCTGACATCAAACAGGGAATTGTGAAAGGATGACTTGTTAAAAATAATATGTCTAACTTCTCAAACATTTTTAGAAGAACATTTTTCAAAATGAACAAATTCTAAATTATTGTTAAAAGAAACAATTCTTTTTTTTAAACTATTTCTTTCTAAAAAACGGTTTCTTTTTTTTAAAAATTGTTTTTATTTAATAATCTCTTTGAAAACTTTTGATTTTTGGCAACAATGCTTATTGAAAGAAGTCTTCTTACATTACAACTCTTCTTTTAATAACTTTACTTTATGAGAACATGCCTGTTTAATCTGTTCTCATAAAAAAAAGTTATTAAAAGAAGAACTGTAATAAAACCAGTCATTGCAATAAGAATAGTTGTCAAAAATGAAAAGTTTTCAAAATGAGAGGTTAATAAAATAATTTTCAAAACGAAACCGGTTTTAAGAAAGAAAGTTTTAAAAAAGAAACAGCTCTCAAAAAGAAACAGATCTCAAAACGAAACAGCTTTTAAAAGAAATATCTCTCAAAAGAAATAGTTCTTAAAAGAAACAGCTCTAAAAAAGGAAACTATTGTCATAAAAAAAGCTCACAAAAAGAATCAGCTCTCGAAAGATGCAGCTCTCAAACAATACAGCTCTTAAAAAACATAGCTCTCAAAAAACACAGTTCCCAAAAGATACAGTTATCAAAAGACACAGCTCTCAAATGACACAGTTCTCAAAAGTAGCAGCTCCTAAAAAGATGCAGCTCCCAAAAGATACAGCTCTCAAACGATACATCTCTCAAACGATACAGCTCCTAAAAAACACAGCTCTTAAAAAACACAGCTCTCAAAAGATGCAGATCTCAAAAGATGTAGATCTTAAAAGACACAGTTCTCAAAAGACACAGCTATCAGATGACACAGTTCTCAAAAGATGCAGCTCCTAAAAAAGATGCAGCTCCTAAAAAGATGCAGCTCTCAAACGATACAGATGTTAAAAAACACAGCTCTTAAAAAACACAGCTCTCAAAAGATGCAGATTTCAAAAGACACAGTTCTCAAAAGACACAGCTCTCAAATGACACAGTTCTCAAAAGATGCAGCTCCTAAAAAGATGCAGCTCTCAAACGATACAGCTCGTAAAAAACACAGCTCGTAAAAAACACAGCTCTTAAAAAACACAGCTCTCAAAAGATGCAGATCTCAAAAGACACAGTTCTCAAAAGATGCAGTTCTCAAAAGATACAGCTCTCAAAAGATACAGATCTCAAAAGATACAGATCTCAAAAGATACAGTTTTCAAAAAGAACAATTCTAAAAAAAGAATCATTTCTAATAAAAAGCATTTCTCAAAAGAAACGGTTCTTAAATAGTTCCTAAAAAAAAGTTCTCAATTAGTTTTCAAAAAGAAAACTCTTCCAAGTATAACAGTTGTCCAAAAATTTCTTTAAAAAAACAAATTGAAAAGAAATCAGAAAATAAAATGTATTAATAATCTAAAACAATATCGTATTCCATTGTAGAATGTATCATGCAATCCTTAGAACAAACATATCTCCAGATTATTAAACGTGTTAAAACTGCTTTACTTTAAACATATTATCAGCACAAACTTTGTGAAGCCTTAACCAAGCAATAACATGATACAGACAGCAGCAAAATGGAGATTCCACGATGGCAATTTCCATAGCTGCAAGCTAATTCAAGGAAACTGTAGCGTAAGAGATCTAAGAGAGCGTATGCAAAAAGATACGTTTCGCGTTCCCGGGAAAAGCAATTAAGTTTCTCAAGGAAGAGACAATTATGTTTCCGAATCTTTAACAATGGCGTTAGTTAGGAAACTAAACTAATTGTTAGAAGGGTGTTTCCACAGAAAAGTGTGACGTGTCAGAAGTATCTAGAAATTTGGTAGCAATAATCTTAACTATTTTAATTTTATTATTTGAAAAATATAAAGATATTGAAGTGCTTTAGAACGTGGTTATATGATTCTTACTTACTTAGAGTATTAGAGTGTACCTAAAGTATCAGTTCTTACTACCTTAAGTATTATTCAAATAATAAAAGTTTAAAGTATCACAGGATCGATATGAAAAGGAACAGTACTGGTTTTTATATCCAATATAATTGTGATTATATATTCTGAATACAGTAATATTTTATATAAATAATATTGTATTCATACTTGTGCCAATTGGGCGATAATTTTCTGCAAGTGGTAATCGAGTTAGAAATATCGCATCCTTCAACTGAAAAATATTTTGTGATTTCCTATCTTAATAAAGAAGCTACCTTCAACCAAAAATCTGCAAATCTTACATTTTAAGTATACATATGCATATATAATAATATATATAAAATTGTTTTCATATTAACATCAAATTGTAAAATTGTAGGAGTGGGTGCAAAAACCAGACATCTTCAGTTTTTTTCTGATTTTTATATTTTTTTTCCGCTTATTCCCATAAAGAAAAAAACTTATCAATCGTTGTAAGAACCCGACAGCTCCAAGAAAAAGTTATATAGATATAAAGGAAAAGGAGCTGTATTTTTGTATTGTATTATACATAAAAGATCAGTGTTTTTCGTTCTTCCTGACCAATTTTGAAAACTGGATCTGCCTGTTTCTTCCAACCACTTCAATTACATTATTTTTCTTCCAACTGCAATCTGAGGCTTCCGTGGCCTAGTGGATAAAGGCGTCAGCTGGGAATCAAAGGGTTCCTGGTTCCATTCTGTGCGACGTACTTGACAAGAAATAGTAAAAGAGTAGTGATGTTGTGATCGGAGGGTTGCCAGCTTCGCTACAAAATACTAGAAAAGTCGTCCAGAACATCCACAAAAATTATCGCCGTGTATACCGGACTGGTGCACGATAAATCTAATCGGGGTCCAAAGTCCCGACGTCTATTAAAGGTGTTGAGTGCCAGTTCAGGAGTTTCCTCGTCATCTGACCATGGTTCAAAAATACGAGGCATCGTTTCCGGGTCTTTCCTTCGAGATAGGCCCCGAACCGTCGCCAATAGCCCACTGTGCAGCTCTAGTGCGACGTTAATTAATCAAACCAATCCAACTGCAATCTACTGTCAACTTAAGTAAAATGGGTGATTTTTTTGAAAAAAATCCTAAAGTATAATTAAAATGTTATAAGCCAGTTCCAACATCTGTAAAATTAAAATAGAAAGTTATATGAATGACACTTTAATATTGTAAGTAAACTTAATAAATGATTTGTTCAATTATTTAAAGTTATATAAAGTGTATTTGAGTTATTGAGGGCGGGAAAAGTTATTGAATTCGAATCTTTTTGGGTGTGGCGAAAATGTGAAAGTGGGTGGGACCAACCATTGCAACTGAAATCTCCTGGTTGTCAATTAAAATAATTACGGAAGAACCTAATATTTTATTCATAGAAATAAGAGAATTAATGGCCTTAATTAGCTTCTGTTAAAAAAAAAGTCCAGTATTCAAAATAATATGTAGATTATCACAGAAATTATCCACAAAAATGAACATTAAATAGAATTATTTGCTTTTTGTACTCGAATCTTGACTACTAAGCATCAAAATAACGATTTGTTATTTTGATCCCGTTCTTTAAAATGTACAAGAACAACGATAGAACATATTTTGTGTTATATTGTTGAAATTTGAAGACAGAAAAATATATTTATTCTGAAAACATTTCTATAAATGTTTCCAAAATCTAAAGTTCAAGAAGTATTTTCGTGAAGGAAAGAATACTGTAATTGAATTGAAAAATAACAAAGTTTTCGAAATATCCTACCAAATGCAAAAATTGGCAAGAAACGGTAGCAAATTCTAAAATAAAATGTAGTTAAGTTAATCAATGAGATCTTCCTAAAAAAATTAGTTATTTAAGTAAAAATTAAAATTAGAAAGTAAAAATATTTAAATTAAGAAAATTGTCATTGAAGTAAAGAATATAATTACTAACACAAACTTAGATTATTAATTAAACAATTACTATTATTCAGCAAAAATTAATGTATTAAGACAATATTAAAACTAATTATAAGAAGATATGTTATAAAAAGTCTTCAGCAATATATTTCTTAACTCTTTGTATTCCAAGAACATCCTTGACATTTGTGTTCTTTCTACAGAACTTTTATTCATCTTTCTGTTATTTTTTTCAGAATTTTTTATGCTCATAGAAAAAATAAACCATAATCCGTTTGGATTTGCAAAAGAACAAGTTGAAAAAAAAATATCGATGTTTTTTAAACTCAAAATCATGCTATTTTCGTGTATTTTATAGAACAAGGAACCAAAAGAACTGGTTGTTATGTTGTCCCCTGTGAGGAAACAGCGAAGTGAAAAGGGTTAATATTTAACAAATGTTATGATAAATTTTTTTTTGTGATATTTGTCCATCACAAATTCCATGCAACGTATCGACACACCCTAAACATTCCAAAACTATAAATCAAGTTAAGTCACCAAATACAACGATAAACTGGCCATACTAACATGAATTTCAAATCCCCTTTCCAGTAATCGCTGCGCAAATTCTCATGAAGTTACTCGAGTCGAGTGGTATCATATTCACAAAATACTCGAACTTCCCTGCGGATCACTGAATAATTCAGCTTCACTGAGAAATTCCATTGAAGGCAAATTGGCAGGGGAATTATTAAGTCGCAACTAATTCTGTAGTCAGCAGAATCGGTTGCATAATTCCCTAATACATTAGATACGAGACATTATAATTCTAGTACGAAAGTAAGGGGCATAAACTTAACGTTCACAGAATAAAATGAATTTTATAAATTCAATGAATTATTTAAAATATTGGTAGTAGGCCAGTTTGGTTTTGTTTGTTTCATACTTTTACACTTAATTTAAAATCCTTCAATCGGTTGTTTAAATATTTTATTCTGATCATTGATCATTTTGCATTCATCTCCCAGGCGACGGAATAACGATTTTTTTCTCTGTTTTGAAAGTGAAAGAACAGGTTATTCTTGAGTTTAAAGACTTGGTTATTTCTTTAACTTTGAGGAAATGGGCATGGTTGCTTTTGGACGAAATATTATCTTTCGATAAATAGGAACGGATATAATATTCTAATAACGACTTGTTCTTTTGGTGTCTGTATTTTAAAATGAAAGAATACGTACGAAAGTGGAATATTTTTGTAATGGTCATAAACTTCAACTTTCCTAATTTAAATGAAATTTATAAATTTAATAAATTATTTAAGTTATTGGTAGAATGATTTATTTTTTTAGGGTTTTTTCCACTTAATTTAAAATCCTTGAATTAGTTGCTTAAATGTTTTATTCTGTTGGTTGATCATTTTCCATTTATCTCCCAGGTGCCGGAATAACGATTTGTGCTTTTGATCTCAGTTTTGAAAGTGAAAGAACAGGATAATCTTGAGTTTAAAAACTTAATTATTTTTGTAACCTTGAGAAAATAGGAACGTTATGCTACTGGACGAAATATTATCTTTCGATAAATATAGGAACGGATATAATATTCTAATAACGACTTGTTCTTGTGGCGCCTGTTTTTAAAAAGTAAAAGCGGTGTGACCTCGATTTTAAAAAACGCAGTTTTTTTTATCATATCTCCCTTTCTTCAAAATGGATTATGATTTTTTTTTAATTAATTAATATTACCAAAAATTCAAGGGAAACGTAAAGGTTAGAAGGAATGAAAGTTTTGCAAAAGACCCTTCTTTCGGTAGTTTTTCAAAATAAACAGGAGAGCATGTCCTTGAATTAAAAAATTTCCAACATTTCATTAGAATATTCTTTTATTAACAAATAAACCGATTAAAATTCTGTTATATATTACTACCAAATATTTGGGGGAAATAACAGGAACGGAAATAACTGTTCTGTAAAAAAAACTAATAAATTTTTTTTTCGAGTGTTAAGTGTTAATATACCTGCATAGAAATTGGTTAAAATATTAAATGAGTGTACCAGTTTTTAAAAGAAAATAAGTCCAAAACTCCCAATAGTAAGAACTACTATTTTTAAAACTTAATTTCCCAATGGTAATATCACAATCAGGAATTTTTTAACATCACATGATTGAACACTTTATTTTTTTTTAAATCTAAAACTTTAAAAAAATTTATCACGAACCATATCATAACGAATGTTGATGCACATTTGAAACTGTTGTGAACTCCCCAAACAGTAGTTTTAAAAAATATAACACATCACATGATTTCAAACTTTAGTTATTTATATTGAAATCTAAAACATTAAAAAAAAATTGTATCACGAACCATATAATAAAGAATTATTTAGATACATATTTAAAAATGTTGTGATCTCCCCAAAAAAGTATTAAAAATTTTAACACATCACATGACTTTAAACTTTAGTTATTTATATTGAAATCTGAAACATTAAAAACAATTGTATCATAAAGAATTTTGATACATATTTAAAAATGTTGTGAACTCCCCAAAAAAGATTTAAAAACTTTAACACACATCACATGATTTCAAACTTGGGTTATTTATATTAAAATCTAAAAGGATAAAAAAAAATTGTATCGTGAACAAGAATTATTTGGATACATATTTAAAAATGTTGTGAACTCCCCAAAAAAGTATTAAAATTTTTAACACATCACATGACTTCAAACTTTAGTTATTTATATTGAAATATTAAACTTTAAAAACAATTGTATCATGAACCACATCATAAAGAATTTTGATACATATTTAAAAATTTTGTGAACTCTCCAAAAAAGTTTTAAAAAAACTTTAACACATCACATGATTTCAAACTTGTGTTATTTATATTAAAATCTAAAACATTAAAAAAATTGTATCATGAACCATATAATAAAAAATTATTTGGATACATATTTAATCCTTTGCACTCCTCCAAGAACACTTTGCTATTTGTGTTCTTTCTGTTCCTCTTTAAGTTCTTTTCCATATATTTTTTTTATACTCGTAAAGGGAAAAAATCCTGATCTGTTTTGCATTTGCAAGAGAACAAGTTGAAAAAAAGATTGATGTTCTAAACACAAGATCATGCTGTTCTCGTTTATTTTAAAGAACATGGTAACAAAAGAACTGGTCGTTATGTTGGCGTCTGAGAGGCGACATCGGAGTGCAAAGGGTTAAAATGTTGTGAACTCCCAAAAAAAAGTATTAAAAATTTTAACGCTTCATATGAATTCAAACTTTAGTTATTTATATCGAAATCTAAAACATTAAAAACAATTGTATCATGAACCACATCATAAGGAATTTTTATACATATTTTAAAATGTTATAAACTCCCCAAAAAAGTATTAAAAATTTTAACACATCACATCAGTTCAAACTTGTGTTATTTATATTAAATTCTAAAAGTATCACAAACCACAAAAGTTTCACAAACCAAAAAAAAAGTATCACAAACCAAAAAAAAAAGTATCACAAACCAAAAAAAGTATCACAAACCAAAAAAAAAAGTATCACAAACCACAACTTACCAAATCATTTATGTAAAAAAAAAAGTAAAACCGAAAGATAAACTAAATTATGTTTTATCACAATTGCAACTAAACGAACACATTACAAAACAATGAAGATTATTTAGAAGATTCTTCTTAGAAATTATACAAACATCTAGGTGATTAATCTTGAAATTTTCTAAGGAAAAAATGCAATTAATTAAATACATAATACACATGGATTTTAATTTTAAAAAAATTGTTTATGTGATAAAAAAAAAACTTTCAAAAAAATCTGACGAGTAAAGAATTTAGAAACACAATTCCTCTAATCCATCACATTGTGAAACGTTGACGATAATTAATTTACACGAAAGGTATTAGATAGAAAAACTTAAATAAATGTAAAGTGTAGAAAAATAATAAAGGATCTCGAATTTTTCATTATGATTAAAGAACTTTTTTTTTTAATCCATATTTGTTATTAAAGAAACTTTTGTTTTTAAATATTCCGAAACATTTACATTAATTTTAATTTTAATTATATTTCAAATATAAAAAGGAACTTAATTGGTTTAATGTTTGTTCTAAAAGCAAACTATACCACCAACTTTCGAATAATTATTTAGCTAATAAGTACACATTTTAGTTAGAAAAGAATTTTACTTCGTTTAAATTTAAAATCAAAATCCAAATTAACAATATTACCATTCACTATTTAACTATGTGAACATGTGAGAATCTTATTAACGACTTAACCACTAAATAAGTCGATTTAACTTATTGTAAGTATATGTAAATTTTAAATTATTTTAGAATACTTTTTTAATTTTCTATCAGATAATAAAAGAATTCAGTATCATAAATATTAAATTCTAATTGTTATCCAGAATTTACAAAAGAAAACTCATGTTTATTGCAATCTGTAAAATCTTAAAATAGGCAGCTTTAAACAAATTATATAAAGTTTGAGCTGTATTAATTATGTTGCTTTTCTACTAATGTGCGGTTAATAAGTATATTACTTATACAATAAATAACAGTATTTAAATCCATATCAAATTTGCGAGACATTTGATATTTAACCATCTAGTGCATATTGTTGTATATATGCTACACAACTTTAAAATAACCGTTAGTTGCAGGTATTGAGTTTATTGTTAACTATTATCGTATTGTCACGTAGGGAACCATCTGTCTAGTTCTTATAACCACAGCTGGGTCCCCTTATCTTTATAAAAATGAGTGTGATAAAGGCAATCTGTTGCTTCGAGGTATATTGTTCTAAAACTGGTTCATCAAAGTGAAGTTTCGAAGATTGTTTTATTACTTATAAGTATAATCTGGCTCTACAAAAAAATCCTAGCTAATACTAGAGGTATGTAGATTGTATTTAATTATATTTTCATACTTTTTTAAAAATTATTTTAGTAATTATACATGATGTTGCACATACGCTACACAAATTTATTAATTAATTATTTAATTAAATAGGCACTTAGGATTTTTTTGCGTATTTTTTCAGCTGTCCAGAGGCAAAAAAAATACAACGAAAAAAAAATTGTTTCATTGAAAAAAAAAAACATGCACTGAGGGTTAAGAAAATTGAGTACAACGTTCAAATACCTGGATTTAGATGTCTTTATTCTACTAAACACGAGATTTTTTAAAAAAAATTAATTTTATTTACTATTAAACAACAAAGTTTAGAAAATTCAATACTTTGGATTTTAAAAAAAGTTTTTTTTGCATGTTTTGAATGAGTATAGTGATTACCTATCAACTAAACCGGTTTATATTTGAATAGGAAATTTATTTATAACAAGTGCTATTGATATACTTGTTTTTAAGCAAATAAGAGTACTAAAAAACTAATGATCGGTCCGGATTTATTTACTATTTAAGTAAATACCACTTTTATAGTACAGAAATATCTAAATATACAATTAATTACGTAAAATATTGGCATCAATATTGCAAGCAAAGTACAAAGCAAAAAATAGTTAAAACTCTTCAACTCTGTATCGATCAAATAATGAACAAAGTAATTAATCGATGTATTAATTAATTTATTTTTTTATCTTGTAATATATCCTTATTCCGCCGCTCAGTAATTTCTTGAAGTATTTAACATTTTTTCCCCTTTCTTTTAACTTTGCACTTAATTAAGTCTTTCTCCTTGGAGAGTTTTATGGGTCAACCGCAAATGAGCAAGGCTTGTTTTTTATCATCACTTAGTACAGAATAATGATTTAGGCAAATAATTCAAAGTGTGATACCTTTAGAGGATTGATTTGGTTCAAAGTTTAGTGATACCTTTAGAGGGTTGATTTGGTTCAAAGTTTAGTGATATCTTTAGAGGACTGATTTGGTTCAAAGTTTAGTGATACCTTTAGAGGACTGATTTGGTTCAAAGTTTAGTGATACCTTCAGAGAATTGATTTGGTTCAAAGTTTGGTGATACCTTCAGAGAATTGATTTGGTTCAAAGTTTGGTGATACCTTCAGAGAATTGATTTGGTTCAAAGTTTGGTGATACCTTTAGAGGATTGATTTGGTTCAAAGTTTAGTGATACCTTTAGAGGATTGATTTGGTTCAAAGTTTAGTGATACCTTCAGAGAATTGATTTGGTTCAAAGTTTGGTGATACCTTCAGAGAATTGATTTGGTTCAAAGTTTGGTGATACCTTCAGAGTATTGATTTGGTTCAAAGTTTGGTGATACCTTTAGAGGATTGATTTGGTTCAAAGTTTAGTGATACCTTTAGAGGATTGATTTGGTTCAAAGTTTAGTGATACCTTTAGAGGATTGATTTGGTTCTAAGTTTGGTGATACCTTTAGAGGATTGATTTGGTTCAAAGTTTAGTGATACCTTTAGAGGATTGATTTGGTTCAAAGTTTAGAGGTTTTTTTTTATATGATGAAGTAATAGAATTAGTTATTTGTGCGTTTGGATAAATTAAAATATGTTAGTGTGTTGAAACACTTCATTCGGTTTAAAGTTTAGAGGGTTCTGTATGTTGTTACAATGGTTTAGTTAGCTTGATTGATTGATTGTGAAGAAATTGAGATCTTTGCTCGCCAGAGAGACGCTTGCTTTATCTCATTATTCCTTAGTTAGCTTAGTTGTTGCTATTATCATTACAATAAGATAACACAAAATGACTTGTGGGTTTTAAGAATTAAAATAACATAGTTTGTTGAAAAGGTTACTTAGGTTAATAAGGTTACTTAAATTGCTAGAAATAGGTACTCAAAAATGAGTAAAATATACTAAAATGTAAAATATACAGATATTTTGAGTACATTCGATGCTTATCATAGCTCCGAATACATAAGTTTCATTTTTTTAAAAAGACATGTACTCAAAAATGAATAAAAATATCAGTATCTTGCCTCCATATGCTGTTTTCATAAATCACTTTCAATAAATACCAATAATTACAATCAAGACTTGCCGCGAATCGATCCCAGATCCTATGACACTGCAGTATCCGTTGTACTACCAGGGCGATGTGAGGAATTTATAAACCGGAAAAAATGTCGGGAAAAAATATAATTTATATTTTGATTACTAAATTCAGTTTCTTTTCGAACATATAGATTACTCACTAAAAACTCCTATACAAAAACGAAACTAAAAAATTAAATTGACTAACAGTTTTTATTATTATTTTTCCGGAACTAATACCTTTAAAGAAATACTTTAAAGTGAAATATATTTTCGTAAATGCTCTTGGACTTTAGTTAATGAAAGTTTTTTTTTAGAAGCTACCGTCTGTATTGATTTTTGATGCAGGCGTGTTTCTAATATTAGACACACAGCTACAAATAGGGAAGCCATGGCGATAAAATGTCTACTTTAAGTTCGGTTTTATGTAGCTTTTGGAAGAATTCAATTTAAAAATTCGTTGGAGGAATTCGTATTTTTGTGAATTAGTCTTTATTTATTAGTGTTGGACTATTTTAAATATTCCAATTACTTTTTTGAGTTTTAACCCTTTGCACTCCCAAGAACACTTTGCGATTTGTGTTCTTTCTATGGAACAGTTATTCATCTTTACGTTCTTTTCTATCTACAGATTTTTTTTATACTCATAAAGGGAAAAAAAATCCTAATTTGTTTTGCATTTGCAAGAGAACAAGTTGAAAAAAAGATGGATGTTCTAAACACAAGATCATGCTGTTCTCGTTTACTTTAAAGAGCGGGGAAACAAAATAACTGGGCATTATGTTGGCGCCTGAGAGGCAAAGGGCTAAAAGAACAAAATTTGGATTTTGTATATCAATTTGAAAAATAAGGTTTGAGGTTTAAGATTTTATTTTATGATTCCATTTAATTAAACTATTTATTAACAACCTAAAATGAATAAAAAGATCAGTTGCTTGCTGACGTAGGCTGCCTGCACAAATCAATAAATATCATCAATTACAACAAAGACTTACCGGGAATCGAACCCATATCCTAAGGCACAGCAGTCCAGTGCCTTATCCGTTGTACTACCAGTGCGACGTGAAGAAATTATAAACCAAAGAAATGTTTAAAAGGTGTGCCAAAAAATGGGAAGTAAGATAATTGAATTGTAATAACTCAGTTTCCTTTTAAGCAATCGGCATCAAATAATCATATTCTTTATTCATAAGTCCTTTTCAATAAATATCAACAATTACAAACAATACTTACCAGGAATTGAACCCAGATCCACAAAAAACCACAGTACAATCCTTATCCGATGTACTACCAGGGCGACGTGAAGGAGTTATAAACATACGAAATATTAAATAGGTGAGAAGAAAGATAATTGAGTTGTAATAACTCAGTTTCCATTTAAGCAATCGACATCAAATAATATGGAAAACCATCTTCTGAACAACTATTTTAAGTGTGTCAGGTCGCTTTGTTAAAATGATTTGAATAGAAGCTGATATTAGCAATATTAAATCGCACTGCTCATTTTTGAGAAAGTACGATCTCTTAAATTTGAGAACGTCATCGCTCATTTACGATGCGATTGTATTCAAAGAAAAACGAGTATGTTCAGGTACTCATTTTTAAGTACGTGTTTAAAGAAGTAGGCTAGACCGAATCATTAATCATTCACCCTTGACCAGAGAAGCACGAGTGGTTCTCGCAATGCTCCCGGAAAGTCCATAAAGAGAGCTGGGACAGTCAATCGCACTAGCATTAAATAGGTATATTTTCCCCTGTAAATAGAGATTAAATAGGAATTCCATTGAGTAGGGATTTTCAGAAGAAATGATGGCTTTTAGTGAGTCTGAAAACGGGACTCATATGTATGAATAATGTGAAATCCTGGGACTTGAGGCTGCCCGGGACGCTTTCCGGGACAAGAGTGAAAAATCTGGATTATCCAGGTAAAACAAGGACGTCTGATAGCCCTATTTATAGGTCTAGTACGAAGTACTTTGAACTTATTATTTCGTTATCAATCCGGAAAGTTCCTAAGAGGATCTGGGACAGTCAATCTCACCAGCTGTAAATAAGGATCTTTTTTCCTTTAAATAGGGATTAAATAGGAAGTCCTTTCCGGGACAAGAGCGAAAAACCTGGACTATACAGGTAAACAGGGACGTCTGGTAGCCCTATTTATAGGTCTAGTGCGAAGTACTTTGAACTTACTATTTCGTTATCAATCCCGGAAAGTTCCTATGAGAAGCTGGGACAGTCAATCGCACCAGCATTAAATAGGGATATTTTTTCCTTTAAATAGGGATTAAATAGGAATTCCTTTGAGTAGGGATTTTCAGAAGAAATACTGGCTTTTAGGGAATCTGAAAACGGGACTCATATGTATGAATAATGTGAAATCCTGGGACTTGAGGCTGCCCGGGACGCTTTCCGGGACAAGAGTGAAAAACCTGGACTATCCAGGTCAAACAGGAACGTCTGGTAGCCCTATTTATAGGCCTAGTACTTTTAACTATTTCGTTATCCATCTACTAAACTGAACAGTACACATCTTTGGCTTAACACCAATACAGTTTATTCCCATAGAAAACATACTTCAGATTAAATGAAGCGTAGCAACTGAATTACATGACAAGCTTACATACCTCGATTATTTTTCCAAAAAGGGATTTCTATTCCCTTGACTATTTTTACAGAAAAACTCTCATGGGGAAAAAAGGGGATGTGTTTTTCTGTTCTCAACACTGAGATGTGTTGTTCCAGCTTGATACGCAGCCAAACTTGAAGATTGATGCATCCTGAAATGCATTGCTTGTTTGGGGTCTTTCTTCGACCGAAGAAAGATTTAATATTTTGCTTTAGGGGTGTATTTACTTGTCAATTTGTTGTTTATGAAATTATCCGGGATGACAGCGGTAAAGGTTTACATTTTTCTTTTAAATCGAAATCTCATTGGTTTGTGTTATTAGCAAGGTT